>DF239430.1:121793-205160 GCA_000507305.1 Breviolum minutum Mf 1.05b.01 | reverse complement strand
CCAGGAACGTGCAACGCGCACCCATATATATATATATATTATATATGTGTATACAAGGGGAGTGTAGGATGTCATAACCACTGAATCCATCAACCAGTTTGGTGTTATTGTTTTGTACATCAACAAGCATGGCCAACTGGCGGGAATCTTTGTTTTCAGCCTGAGGTAGCAGTTCCAACACCCTCAAAAGTAAGGAGAAACTCATGTGAAAAAACAACCACTCCAGGGGAGCCACGAGTGTTTTTCGCCCTCGGATACATGAACCATTGTTCAATCCTGATTGGTGTTTTAAAGGGATCCTTATAACTATGGCTTATGAAAGAATCCCCAAATTAAATTGGGTAGGATTTCATCCCCTATATTAACCCAACCAACCAGGGGCCCTTTTTTTTCATTGCTCAGATGTGTCCTTTAGGGTGCCTTTGGTCATCTTAGATTTGAAGAAAATATAACCAACTCAACGCATGCATCACGGATGTCCAAACTTAAACCACTTCTGCAAAGACTGGAAACGTCCAAAGACGATTGGATTCTCAAGCTCTCCATTTTACTGAGAAAAAAATCCGAAGATGATTTGTGCCCCAAATGTCTTACTTGAAAATGTTTTGTCACCTTTTTTTTTAAACTACCAACTTAAGATTGCAGTGCTTTGACTTGATCAAAATGTTGGACACTTTCTTCTAGACCTGCGTCTTTGGGTTTTTCTTGTAGCAAAAAAAAGGGCCGGGCCTCTGCCGATCGACCCTTGGTATCTTCAGCATCAACATCCACAACCTTGGTGATAACACGCCGGGAGGTGTGGCGGCGTTCATCCGAAACTTTGGTGAAGAAAAATGTCGGGCCGGCCTGGTTGGCATTCTCCAAAAGAACGGTGACTGCCTCACAAAGCAACCCGTCTCAAAAATCTCTTCTCCAAACAAAAAATCGAAGTCGTGGTACAAAAGAAGAAGAATGTGGTACAACAATTTGCCCCCTTAAACATCACAAAAAACACATGTGGATTACCATTCGTTTAACCCGTTAAAGGCGGGTGATGTATTTGGAAGATGATTTTCTTTGAAAAAAACAGGTGATTTTCGGGCTCCATTGTTGAATTTCCAGGGTGTAAGCTAAAAATCAGATGTCTACCAACTGCATGGAGAAGATGGAGTGACATGGGACAATCATGATCCAAAGATACACAAAACCATCTTTAAAAAAACAAAGAGAGTTTATACAATGACTTAAGTCTTGGATTCTAAATCGTTTCCTTATTCTCTATTATTACTCTTCTTTTCGGATGATTATAATTCTATTACCAACTTTCACATCATTAAAAGAAAACATCTTCTTGGTGCGGCATCTCAACCTGAGAGCTACAAAAAAAAACAAAAAAAACTCGAAACCCCACCAAACAAAAATGCAAAAAAATACCCTCCTGTGAATTAACATATCCCCCACCCAAGGTATGTTTGAAGATGATGATTTTCCGGCTTTCCCAAGGTGTGATATGTGATCGTTCCCTGGAGGTAACCCGAATCCGGGCCCGATCCGACCTCTACACTGTTGGCCTGGCATGCCAGGTGCAGTGGAGTCAAATAACTCAAAGTACCTCGGGTGGGACCGGACCCAACGGCAGGAATCCGGTTTTTTGTGGTGCCCCTTTTCCCCCCCCTCTTGAAACCAACCTATGTTGAAAAAGATGCGAAATAAATTGGATCGTGAATCTCCAAAAGAAAAAATGTTTGAAAAAATCATGAATAATAAATAACAAAATTAATAATAATGATAATAAATATACGTATATATAATATTATATATTTATTACGTATATATAATATTATATATATTTAATTATATAAACACCACCTAGGGAAATGTGGTTAATGTGAAACTACCAGCGTTCGGTCAGTGTGTCAACTTGTGGGTTCCGCACGTAGATTGGCATCAGCTTTATGGTCCAGCAAGATTCGAACGCATCGAGGACCTCAGAATCATCAGTGCTTTCCAAGCTGCTGATTCGGTAATTTTTTCGGTGTTTTGTGTTAATGGTTACGCTCCCAAAAACTATCATGACAATGGAAAATCCACCATTTGAAGATACATTTCCTATTGAAATGGGGATTTTCCAATGTCATCTTTGTTTTCTTAATGGTATAAACTTTTGATTCGAAGTTTCACCGAGTTGTTGCGCTGGTTGTTGTTGTTGTTGTTGTTGTTGTTGTTGTTGTTGTTGTTGTTGTTGTTGTTGTTGTTGTTGTTGTTGTTGTTGTTGTTGTTGTTGGTTGTTGTTGTTGTTGTTGTTGTTGTTGTTGTTGTTGTTGTTGTTGTTGTTGTTGTTGTTGTTGTTGTTGTTGTTGTTGTTGTTGGTTTTTTCTTCGGAATCTCCAACCAAAAACTTCTCCAAAAATCCTTGAGGTCACCCCAACGAGAGCATTCGCAAGCGTAGTGCAATGCACTTCGTCCCATTTGAGTGCAACAATCGATTTCAGCCTTTGGGAGTTGGACGGTTTTTGGAAGATGTTTCTTGAAGTCCAAAAAGGCTGAATTTGTTGAAAGGGAGTCGATTTTTTAAGGGTGGGTGGTCAAAAAAGGGGCACGTTTTAAAGGGCCGAAGTTTGACAAAATCTGTGAAAAAGGTAAAGATTATATAATGTTGGAATCTTTGCAAAAAGATGAAACTAGAAACGTCATACCAGGTTCTTCCCAGTGACCTTTTTGGGTGGTTTAAGTGACCCTTTCAGGGGTTCTCCATTTGGGTGATCAAAAGGTCACTTTGAAGAAGCCGGTATTTGGTGGGTTTTTTGTTTAGCTTTTTAGAAACGAGGAACTGATTCTCATTATTTGAATCCTCCAAAAGCGAATTGGATTCAAAAAAAACTCGCCACCGCGAATGGCAAAATGAACCACCCTTAAACCGGCACGTTGAACGCAAAAAAGAGTTTTGTTTGACCCAAGATTTTCGTTCCCCATGCGGTTCCAAGTGTTTTTTGTGACGCCTACCTTTTGGGAAGTAACTTGAAAAAGACATCAACAGCCCAACATCTAAACCGCTTCGCATACTCAAAGGCTTGGAGTCCCAGCTTTCGTCCTGATGCACCACCTAAGACTTTCCCACAAATTCAGATCGGCAAAGTTTCACACCGAAAGGAATTTTGGTCAAACAAAACGAAAATCTTGTTGCAGAATATCTGTTCTTGGATTTCTTGGATGATATGCTTTCTTGCTGTCTGGTAAAACGGTACCCTGTTACCTGTTTGCATTCACTTTCCACTTAAGTTCAGTTGGTGAATTGAACCGATGGAAACCTGGGCGAATTGGAGGTTGTTTGAGGTCTAAAGATGTCACATCATCAATGGAGTTTCCTGGTTCCCTTAATAGATGGTAGGTACCATAAAATCCCCCAATTGGCAGTATATACCACTTATATACCACTTATATATTGCCAATTAGGCGATTATATTTTACCGATCCCACCTATTAAGGGAACCAGGAAACTCCATTGACATCACCCCAGAATATGCATCAAACAAACTAAGAGGCTCACTGCAACACATCAGCTTGGCCTGCACTGGAAGCACCTGAGAAGAGTCATCAATGTTTGTATGTTTGCTCCAGATTTTTGTTGGCATTTAGCATGACCTTTGAAGTTTCAAAACAGCTTCAAGTTCAGTTGAGTTGTTTGCCATTGTTTTTGGCAGATTTTGTGTTGGCATCAGCATTCACTTGATGCAGTTGGAAGCTTGAAAACGGTTGATCCGTTATGTGGGCTGAAAACAACATGGACCCATCAAAAAAGCAAACATAGGTTTTCAATATGACCCTAAGTCGTTTCCAATTCCCAAAAATAAAATACTGGCATCCTATTCTACCGCGCCATGGCGGACTGGCAATCATCCCATCCTGGGTACCACGGGCGATGCAGGCTGGTAATTCCAGTTCCGGCTTCCTTGATATTGGGCTGAAGATCATCAAATCGCATAAACCTTGGTCAAATTTTGGGGCAACTGACGGCCATATGGCGGCCATAGTCCAGGGTTGAAGCAGAGCTGGAAAACAGGAAATCGTCTCATTGGGGGGGACAAATAGGGCAGAAATTCCCAGCCAGGAAACTATGTCGAACGAAAAGCTGGATCCTGAAAGACATAAAAACAACTGGTGAATTTGTTTGAAGCACATTTCCATTTGATTTTTTTTGGTTGTATATATATATATACATATATATATATACATATATATATTCTTTCATGGTTTCCTAAGTAAGCTGTTCTTCGAAACCTAGGGCGACCTCCCTCCAAATCACTCCTTATTATGACAGGGATTTGATCGATAATCCCAAGCGCTCTTTTTATCGCTCCCTTCCGTTCGCACCAGATTTCGCGAACCAAAGTGGGCCAAGGGTTCAAAGTTCTAAGTAGGGGCCCTGTTTCACCCTGGAAGATTAACGGCTGGGTTCCATAATTCCATGGAGGCTTGGTTCAGATCGTTTTCCTGTCTCTTTATGGTTGATTAGTAGGTGAACCATGTTAATCTTCCAGGGGCCCGTAACTCGATTAATTTACGGGGGTGAAAAAAAAACAAAACAGTGAAACACATTTGTTTTCGGCCATTTTCAAGAGGCCCCATAACAAACTACTACTGTTGACAGTTCAGAAATCCGGCGAGCACCACCTGGGATGTAAAAAAACCCGTCATAAATCCTGGTAGATCAACTACCTTTCCCTCAACTGGTGCGTTTCCGCCGGATTTCTGAACGATCAACAGTAAAAAACCTATCTTGTACACCCATGAAGATTAACCGCGCTGGAACATAATCATGGGGGTTTGGCAGATCATGTTCTTTTCTTTGTATGGGTGATTTGTAGGTTCCAGCCGTTAATCTTCCAGGGAGTAACACCTGCAAACCACCTGAGGATTCAGGCTTTAAGACCTGGTCCCAGCTGATCTGGCACGGCAAGGCACGCTTGGTCATCAGAAGTTTCATAAAAGGGCTCAGTCTGTCACATTTTTTTGGGAGGGGTCCAGCCCCAAAAGTGAAGGAATGAATGTCCTGAAAATCATGAGTTGTGGAAATTGAAACTTTTCCTGTTTCAAAGGAATTGACGTCATGTTTGGCAATGATTTTTGTTTCATAAAGAATCTCCCATGCCGTTGAAACGTCAGCAATGCATGGGAATGGCAGGTGCAGTAAGGTTCCACTTTTTAGTTCTTCCATTTCAACTGCTAGTTTTGGGTTTTTCCACTGCACGGTGATTACTGTGAATCAATTCGTCTCTTTCTGAGACGTCTTGTTCATCTAAAACGGGATATCTGGTTTAAAGAACCTTGTTCTGAAGATGTTCCATGGGTAAGCACACGTACCCATGTGGATGAAAGTATGCAATGAGTCTGCAGTGGATGGAAGAGGGGTATGGGGGAGCGGAGCGATGTGTTCTGTGGATATTTCAATATGGGATGTGGCAAGGGGGTTCCAATTTTGAGTATGAATGCTACCAAAATGTCTGCCAGTCTTAAAAATATCCGTCATGTCGTCAAAGTCACTCAAGCTCAAGTAAGTATCTTTGGAGCAACTTCATTTGTGATTGTTACTGTGCACAAGTTCTTTGTGTTTCACTAAATATCAAAGGTGTTTTTTGTCCCAGAGGTCCAAATGTGTTCTCCCCCGCCAACTAGTCGTGTTCTACTGATTCGCACTATTTTGCAGTCTAGCAAGGGGAAATTGAAAAAAAAGGAGGCCTTTCAAAAGGCAAATCCGGCTTGCAAGATTAGCTTGAACCATCCAGTTGAAAAAAAGTGCTCATGACATGAAGGATCATCTCCACACTCAAGGACAAGTCCCAGCCGTTCGACCACATCTGGAAATTTCACATGGATACCAAACATCTCCTTTCAAATATAGCGTCATGTTTTTCGTATCTATTCATCAAATTTCAAGAGGGTAAGCCCAATGAAAAGGTCAAACAAATCCCCAGTCATTGGTTGCAGATCCATGGTTGGTCTATACATACTTGCAGGAAAATTACCCCCTTAATTTTCGTGTGAAACCTCTAACAGGGTTTGCCAGTACATCCCCTGAAACGTTGCCCTGAAACAATAGGGTTGAAACCCGAAACCATCACCGTCTGGGACTTGATACCTACCTGTCAATCTTTAGGGGCCCGATTTTCCCATGTAACTTTCGGTTCGGAAATGGTGGACCCCGGTAAAAGTAGATGGCACAGTTACCATGTATTGGCTTCATATGATCCCTGTATTAACCTACCTTTTTGGGGACGATTGGCCATGTACTTTGACCATGGGGTAACCAGCCAACCTCGACTTCTCGGAAGATCCAGTCCAACTGACGCTGTTTTTCACGTCGGTTCTCCTTGGGAAAAATAACTGGAGGATCATCCCGGTAGGTGGAAAAATCCTGGGATTGTAAAGACTACCATAACTTTTACAACGTATTTGATTAAAATTAATATTTTATTGGTATTTTATGGCATTTTTATATGAATAATCCCTTCAATCACAGCCTCGGATATAGCTAGTTTATGTGTTTCGTACAGTATAAATTCTCCTGTATTCAAATTCTTGAGGTTGATGGTAGAACTAATTGCCGGAGCGTTTTCTTGAAACATCCTAGACTCGAGTCGTTGTTGGATTCTCACCCACTCTACTTGAAGCAATTTTCATATCCAAAAACATCCCATGATCGCCATTTTCCCCTACAAAACCTCCAAAAAAACACCGGACAGGTCCCTTAACTGCTAAGATGCTTCAGGTATTTGTATCCCGTGTTTTTTTTTCCGCGGCTCCTCCTTCCGTTCTTGTCGTTTTCGAGCCAATGCCGAAGGGACCTCACCTTCCTCAGACTTCTCCAGGGACACAGCGGACGTGGATGGCGCTGGTGCTTCTTCAGATTTGTCCGTCATTGCACGGTCACACGCACACGGACCCACGGTCACTGCAGTTTCCCCACCAAGTAAAAAAAGGTTGAGGGGGATGGGGAGCCAACAAATGTTCCGGTTTCAGCGGTTCTTTCGAAATATTTTCTTGCATCTTTCCGTCTGTTGACTTGTTTTTTGCGAGAGATCTCTTTTTTTTTGGTGCTGCTTTCAAGGAAGTAACCCTCATGGGAAAAAAAAATGTTTAAAGTCTGTACAGTATGTTCAGGAGTGGTGATCACGATATGATGCATCAAATACAAAATTCCAGATCCAGTAGGAGGTATCACAAGGCTGTCTCTTGGCGTCATCGCTTGAAAACAGAAAGCACTGTGACGGTGACGGGAAATTTTCCAATCGTCAAGAGACAAACTGCCAACTTCTGTCAAACAAAACCCGCCAAGCTGAAGTTTCCTCAACCAGGTTCTTCCCAGTGACCTTTTTGGGTGTTTTAAGTGGCCCTTTCAAGGGTTAAGTGACCTCCATTTGGGTGATCAAAAGGTCACTTGGAAGAAGTTGGAAGGCAGCGAAATCTCTGGAATTCGGGAAACGAAAGGAATTTGTTTAAGTTCCAAAACTGCGCACCGGTCGAAGTACCTTCAGTGCGACTCACAGAACTGAAGTTTCCCACAAAGTGCACCGAGTAACCAGCATGCCACTATGGGGTTGGTGCCTGGAACCCCAAGGCCAACCATTTATAAACGGTTGGCCATTAATTGGATGATTCCAAATCTCTATATAGAAAATGGTTGGAAATCACCAAACATCCATTTATAAATGGTTGTTTAGGGTTCCAGGTGGTAAAGAGCTTCACCCTTTTTTTTAACGGATTTATCATCCAATTTTGGAAGCCCAAATGGTGGCAGTTCCAAACATTGCCCTTCTAAAATGGACCTCCAAGTACCACAGGGGCACTGTGCCGAGACCTTCCACAACTCGGAGCCACGCTGCAAGGCCTGTAGTAAAAGGGAGGTGACAAGGGAGAGTACCGGAGATTCCCAGCATGATTTTATATAAGCAAATCATACCATGGGAACCCACAACCTTCATTTTTAGGGGTTATAACCCATATGTTGGGGGTGTAAAACCTTAACTTTTCATGGTTTTGGGGTCCAAGGGTACCTAGTATTTAGCGCTTACGACTCTCAGGATGTCGTCCCGGAGTTCAAAGCCAAGGCCCCTCGGAGTCTCATTTTGGCAAACATGAATGAACGCCTCCTAGTCCTAAGCCTACCAATGTGACCATGGATGCGACCCCAGTGGTCACTGGCCATTCCCAAAAAAAAGACTCCCTCGAAAAGGTCACTTTTTCCAGGCAGTAATGAAACATACCCCAAGAAATTTTCCTAAAATCCAAAGTGGAGTTTAATGATATCGGAGACATAAATAAGCAGCTATAAAATTTGAGTTTTTTAGACAGTGTGTTCCAGATATATTACGTGAGAATTTTCTCAGAAAAAATGGTCTACTTCAGGTAGGACCAAAAAACGTCTGGAATTGAGTCCAGAATGAACCATAATGACCCACCTCTTTGTCCTGCGGTCGGCTGAAGAACATGTAGGGCGAGAAAAATTCTGGATTCTCGCCATAAACCTTCGACTTGCGCTGGAAAACTGGGCAATAACACCATGGACATCATGGACTCTCAAACAGCGTCACCCAATCTGAACACGTTGAAAGAACATTTATCAAAAACACCACAAAAGCCAGCCTTTCCACTTGGAGACGTCCGCAAGTGTTCAAATTCATCTAAAATCGATGAAAGAAACGGTGCGATCTTGGCCTCTGTCACGATCAACACTTCGGACAGAAATTTCGACAACATCATCCATCACTATCTTCAAAATCTCACTTCCAATCCACCCTTCAATCGCACCCTAGCACCTCAGCATATGCCTCATCTGCAAGCATCGGTGCCCAGTCCACACCGAAGAGCAGTTGCTTGTTGGAACTGCGGTAGGTCGTGTGGCTAATTCAAAACAAGGAGCCCCAACCAACCAACCGTTGGTTGGACGTTGATGCCCAGCCTAAAGGAGAGTAAATCCACACCAAGAACTGGTTGAAGCCCAAGGTTGTACGAAGGGTACACCACCACATTGAATGCCTCACGTACAGTAACAACTTTCCGGCCACCAACATCCACCCCAGGTGATTCAAGCCGTGACCTTTTCATTCCCCCGATCGTTGGAGGTCACTTAACCTTTCCAAAAGGGGTCACTTATATAACCATCCCATAAAGGTCACGGCTTGAATCACCTGGCCAACATCCTTCCCATAAAACACACACCCCTTTTCTCTCATGTCATCCATGTTCACCCATGTCATCCATCAATATCCATCATCCAGCCTGAACTTTGGCCCCTGCATTCACCCTCACCGACCGAGCGCGACGGATCAAGGAGGGCTCCGTCGCCTATGGCGAAGTGGTGGTGGTAGAAGGATCGAAAGTCGCCCACGAAGTTCGAGAAGGAAAAAAAACATTGGGCAGGGTTCAGCGATGTGGTTCAAAATCTTGCTTAGCAATGTTACATGTTTTTTTTTGCAAAAAAAAATGGTGTGGAAAGATGTTTTTGAGAGAGTCAAACGCGGCAACAAATTTGAAGCTCCGAGTCTTATGTTGTTAACTTCCAGCTTGGGGGTCACCTGTGACCACAAGGTCCGAAGGGAAGTCGAGCGCCTTCTCTTTCCAGACTCGTGAGGTGATCAACGCCTTGGGATTCCCAGAGAGGTGTGACTTGGGGGGCGACGTTGAAACCCTTGCTGTTCGGTTCTATAAAACCTCTGGTTTTCCGTTTTTCCAGTGGAATTTTTTGTGAACTTTAAAAAAAAAAAACGGGGTGGGTTTTCCCGGATCATCAATTTTTGAGTATATATATATATATATAGATGATTTACCCACATGTCAGTCAGGCTTTTGTATGGTTTTTGGGGGCAAAACCCCCCAAGGTGTGACAGCGGTCTGAAGTTTCCCAAGGCATGAAGGGTTCATCCAGAATTTTTTTTTCGGCCCACCTCCTCTACGTCCGAAAAGGGATGTGCAGTGATCCTGGGCTGAAAAGAAACCGCGTTTTTTTGAGATTTCTTGGAAGCTGCGAGTGATGTAGCATTTTGTGAACCTGAACATACAATCTTACGTAATCTCACAAAAATTATCTTTGCAAACCTGTTTTTCATGTCGCTAATTTTCTGTGTGTCCAGAGATCTAGAGGTTCAGTTCCAGAGTTCCAGAGGCCTACCTGCCTTTTTTGAGGAAAAAAATGGGCCCAGGAGTTCCAATCTCACCCCAAAAATGATGTGCCATATAGCAACCTCATTGGGGAGGCCATGGGTCGAGGGGCACTTTTTGGTGTTGGCAAATTTTACCCCAGGTCCAGCCATCGCCTTTCAGCAAACTCTGGCAGGAGAAGCTCTTCCTCCAGGTCCATCTTGGCCACAAAATCCGCCTAAAAAAATTGCATCGAATCTTTTCCAACAAGAAAAAACAGTTCAGTTTTCAAGAGATCTGTTTTCTTTTCAAGCAGAATTTATGGTGTTTATCCACAAAAACTCTCCAATCATTTTTAAAGGTACCTAGATGTTTGCTTGGTAAAAAAAAAAAAACAAAGCTTTTCAACGTTGCAACAACCCGAAACTTCGGCTTCGGTTTGCATTTTCCCAGCCTCAAACCACTTGGCCCAGGTGTCAAAGAAGCCTGAGGGTTCCGAGACCCTCGCACCTCTTGGTTTTTCGTCCCAAACAAAAAATGGGAAAAAAAAATGGCTCATTGGGTTCAAGGGCCGGCGGGATTTTTTTTTTTTTCGGTTGTTTTTGTTGAAGGTGGAAAAATTTATGTATCTTGAAACTACAATTCCCTACCAATTTTATACCATATAGACCTTTAATTTATATACTGGTAACATCCCTGTAACTTTGATGTGCATTTTAAGCGGAACCGGATGCTAGCTCAGCGCTCCCCACATCAAGTTTGGAGATTTTAGATAACTCCCGCCCCATCCTCCAGCAAAGCCCCTTCAAAAATCTGGAGTTTTTCCACGGGTCAAAAAACCTCGAGAACGTCGCGTAGACGATCGCGCGCACCTGGCTACGACAATTTTGGGCCACGGGGCCAGAGCCCATTCAGTTCTTTTAGTGGATTTTTTCCTAGCTATACCCTTATTTGAATAAGATTTGCTGATATTATATCTCACCTACAACAAGGGGCGACCCATTTTTTGCAGGAGGGGAGAAGTCTTCATCCGAAAAGTCTGCGTTTTTGATTGGCAATTCACAGTTTTCAAACCAGTGACACAGGGTTGACATCACTGGTTTTCAACTCCTCATTAGTCTTTCTCCCATCATCATGGAACTGGAAAATGGCCTTATTTTGACAGAGAACTAACTACTAGGGTGTCCATGGAAGTTAGTAACTAGTTAGAAAGTTGGTTTATAACCTACTTACAGGACTTACAACCTACTCATATAGGGGTTATAATTATAATCCATTTACTAAGTACCATGGACATCCCAGTACTATTGGAGCCACCCATTGTTCACTTCCTCCTCGAGGATTCGAAGAGCAAATTTCCCTGCTGCGCGGTTGAATCAACAAGGCCCAAAGCCCCTGATTCATCAAACTGACAGGCAGTGTATCTATCTTCATCTTAGCCCAAGATCACATCATTCCACCCGTCTCCCAATCTCCATCATTTATCGAAAATTCGGCTTCTAAAAAAAATTACGGGTTTCTTACACCTTGGAAGATCAACCTACTAATCACCCATTTAGAAAAGGAAAATGATCTGAATCAAACCTTCATTATTGTGTTCCAGCTGCTAATCTTCCGGGGTGTATGTGACCTTTTTGGGGGTCGCTTCAGATGACGATTTCACCCGTGACCCACCTCAAACCAGAAAGCGTGAAGGCGGTCAAGGCGGCAAAGTTCCCTCCTCCGTGAGAAGTTTGAACTTCCCATCGAGAAGTACTCGTGGGTCCTATGGGACCCAACCTCACTGAAAAAAACCATCTAGCTGGTGGTTGAACCAACCCATTGGAAAAATATGCTCGTCAAATTGGATCATCTCCCCAAGGATCGGGATGAAAATAAAAAATGTTTGAAGTTTCACCACCTAGCCATGGCTTGGTATCCACCGAAACACTACAACAAAAAACCTGCGGAAAGTCACTGTTTTTTTTTCAGACTTTCGACCTGTAAAAGTGAGATACAACTTCACGAACCCAACTACCTCCGAAAACAAACAATCACTGACCAGTGAATTGATAGCTGATACCACGGGTTTTTTTTTACGTTTGAAAAAAAAAACAACACCTGTCAACAAAAACAGTTTTTTTTTGAAAAAAATGTGTTGTTTATGGCGTGGCTTCCTCTTTCCACAAAGCAAACAAAAATGATCCAAAATTGTTGTTGGGCGTGGGGATCATTCCTTGACTTGGCTGCGAAATCTTTGAGTTCAAGACTTCAGCACTCTCGGATCAGCTGGCCTCACATGAGTCAAATCATATGGGTGTGTCCTTAAATGGTGGGTTTCCCCAACAAATCCATGGGTTTTCCTACTAAAAATGATCATTTTGGGGTGTCTTGGGGGTACCACCATTTAAGGAAACACCCATATGGCACCATGGCTGGTTCTCAGGTTCTCAGAACTTCCCAAGTCTGCAACATGCATTTTGACCAAGTAAAAAAAAAAATGTGATCCACTGTTGGCATATGTCACCAGTCACCTTCCTTACTAAACACCACCTGTTAGAACTTCATCTAACGTCGCACCTTCTCACAGGTGCGAATTGCTTGGCAATCATCATGCCATCTCGCCCGGTCACATTGTGGACCCAAAATCCAGAAAAAACTCCAGTGTTGCTAAATGCTGCAACAAAGATCAAAATGTAGTCTGAAGTGATTGCGCAAGAATCTCCAAACTACTACTTCTATGTTCTATGTTTGGATTGTCGGTGAGCAAGAAACAAAGAAACAACTGGAGCGTGGGCAAACGGAAGCAAATCCATGTATTGTTGTCATAAGAGGGTTGAATCTGAAACAGTTGAGGAAAATATTGTACTGTAAGTGATTCAACTTCATAGAATGGATACGAAACAAAGCCTTCAGGTTTCTGCTTGGTATTTGCGTGCGCTTGTATCTGATTTCTGCAATCCTGGGCTATGTGGCTCAAGCTGCAAAAACAATCACGCAGTTTGATCTCGCTGACTATTCCAATCGACCCGAATGATCAGGTTCCTACAATACTACTCAACCTCTACTTACTGTTAAAACAAAAATCCAACGAGGAAAACACTCGGGCCTTTTTAGAACATTCGATCATTGGATAGCTTTGCTTCCCCGCTCACCATCCCAGTTGGTGGGCGGAATTTCTTTGCAAATCGTTCCAAAAAGTGAGGTGACCTCTGCTTAGGATGGGGGGTTTCCAGTGTCATTGGGTAGAAGCACTCCTTGTCACTATTAAAAAAAAAAAACATCCACCACAACAAAGGGTTTGTTTTTTTTTCTCCTTTTCCCTGAAAATGCCGGCGGCATCTCTCCAAGTCTAGGAGCGTCGAACGGTCCGGTGTTCACCGAATCCCAGCTCTTGAAAACTGCGGGTCTGGCTGCCTAGCTGGCCAGCTTCGCTGGCGAGTGGCCAGTGTGACAACCATTCGAAAAACCAAATGACCTCTTGCAATTCTGATGGCCACTTTGAAAGATGAATATCATTCATACATGACAAATATGTCTATAAAAAATATATATATATTATGTTTATATAGACTGTACCATTACATATTTTGTATAGCTATTTCAATGTACAGAAATATTTGCAGCATACCTCCAGAAAGATCAAAGAGACTTCAACAACGTGAGGTTAAAAGGGCCGTTTCATTTCCATCGTACCCAACGTGCGTTTTCCTTCGTTTGGGGCTTCTGAAGCTTTCAATCAAGTCTTGTCACATCTGCCCACCCTTCCTAAGTGCGAAAACTGGGAAAAGTGTCTCCGTTTCGGAAAAAATCAGGAAAGGTCAACCCCAGTTCGGTCTGTGGCGTCCACACGCCAAAGTCGGCAATGCAATTGTTTGTGCACGACTTCTACACTACGGTAGGGATAGCTAGCGCGTCTTTTTGATGCTCTGCATGAATGGTCAAGTAACCAATACTCTCTTGAGCCCAGATACACCAGAGACAGGTAGATATTAGACTCTTCACCATACTGTACTGCCCGCAAATAAAAACACACACACACACCCTTGCCAACACCCTGAGGAATCACCCTTTTGAAAGGGTTTGATTTCCCCAACCACGATTTCGGACCTGGTCGCCATTGCAACTCATGCGCCCTGGATTTCACTCTTGCGAGCTTCAGTAAAACAAGCGCAACGGTTGAACCAAGTACCTCGGACTCAACAAAAAAATGATGGGCTTGCTGTTTTTTTCATTGCTTCCCTATTCCCTAGTCATAAAAAGACCCTTGCAACTTGTCAATGATGATGACGAATCGAAATTGAAGTCCTTTTTGCAAGATGCTATGATTTGAAATGAGATATATGGTAGAACGGGAGACTAAACTGTAACTGACACCTTTTCGGCTTTTTCAGCTTGATCCTGGTTGTTACAAAGGTTGACATCTACAACCTCAGAAAGCCATAGTAGGGAAGGACAACGGAGTATGTCCAAACATGACCAGGTCAATAGCTGTTTCTGGTTCCCTTACTAGGTGGTAGGTGATATATAATCACCCAATAGGCAATATATAAGTGGTATATCAGTGGTATATACTGCCAATTGGGGGATTATATGGTACTTACCACCTATTGAGGGAACCAGGAAACTCCATTGACCAGGAACATCGCTCAAACTTAGACTATGACTGTAAGGGGACAAACCACAAAGGACAAGCGGCTCATCCAGTGCTTCCACGTGTTTTCAAAGACCTGCTTGCGCAAGGCGGACCTCTGCCGACCAAAGCTCCGAATCATGAGGTTGAATCAAAAGTAGAGAGAAAGAGAAAAAATAAAGAACACCTCTTGCAATAGCTCGCATAGGCACATCTTTGTCTTGTTCAGTGATATTTCAATAATGGAACACGTGATGAAAACAATCGCTTCTTGTGAAATGTGTCCATGCGTTTGTTTGTTCAGTGCGAAGTGCCCAGGCCTTTCTTCAAGGAAACGACCTGTATCAACGTAGTCCACCAAGAAGCGATCAACGATTTCAACCAGTTCTGTGCGTGCCTGGTAGCGAAGGTGTGGATTATATACATAGTGAATACTGCAAACTCATTTCAGATTGAACAAACAACAAACAATGACAGATGAATATCACGGTGAATATGCCCATGAACATGATATACTGTATCTGAATACATACTGTATGTTCAATAAATAATACTATAGACATACACAGATAGACACAATCAGATATATATATATATACATGCCTATATATATATATACATGTATACATCACAGAACAATACAAAACACAATGATCAACTCGACCAATCAAAGGAGAAAACAGTGGATCAAATCGCACAAACTGTAGCAGGTGCACCAGGCGAATTGAACAGAAAGGCTAATCAATCTAGATATGAAACTCCGTTAACAAGCAAATGTGCCTTCAGGACAGAAACATGTTCAAGTTCCGAATCAGTATAAACGGCAGCTATGAATGTAGTAAACAGGTGAAAAAAGGCTATATAATGATAAGTAAGGACGTAATGTGTTGTCTATTTGATCTTTATAATTATTCATAAAGGCAGATCAAGTCCCCTGACGCTCCCTAAGCAAATGTGGCACCCACCCAAGGGAATTCCCTTGCAAGCATTTCACAGTCAATCACTTGTGTAAGTGGAGGACAATTTCATGCTGTGGTACTCAAATGCCCCTCCCGCTGAAAAAGTCCCTAGGCCTTCAGGCCTTATCCTATGTGGCACGAAGGGTTTCTTTGCATCATAAAGCTGTGTTCGAATTGGCGACGAAGGCGTGTTGAGACAGGTCAGAACCAACACAAGAAACATGATAAATGTCCACATGTCCAGCGCAACCTGCTGTTTAAGAATAAAACCTGGGCAACATGGTACAAAGCTGTGTGCAAATCTAGATGTAATGTCCTACGTTCAGAAGCTAAGATCCCCCTGCCCATGGTTGTGCTGGCCACCTGATTCTCTTTGGACATTTGTGCTGCAACTTCTGCTGCCTTCTGCTTGATGTCTGCAGAAATAATGCCTCAATTCGATCACATGTGCCAGGGTCTAAACTATTGGGGATGGTCATCCCACCTTTCGTAGGGAATCCTTTTAATGGGTATATAAACCCCTGCTATTGGGTTGATGACCATCTCCTATTATACTCTCGATCATCGGACAATCCACGCGTCCAAATACCTCACCCCTTGCCATATGGCGGGAATGGGCATCTTAAGAAGTGAGATTTCACACTCCTGAAAATAAAATGAAAAATTGGAAGCTTCACCACAAAATCTATACAATCGATCTGATGATGTCAACCATTGAGCAAATTCGTGGACCAGGAAGGTAATCATTGCAGATCACTTCTTTGCATTTCGTTTGCGTATCACCTGTGCATAATTGTAGCGTTCTTTTGGGGTTTTTTCCGGAAGCAATTGAAACTCAACCAAAGGTTCATCAGAGATACTAACATACAGAGGTTTGTCAAGACTACCCCTTGTTCTGGCGACAGTAAGGTAGGCATCAACAATTTTAAGTGTCTCAGGAGCCTTAGGAAATCATGGGAGTTGATCGACCCTGGCACACATGTAGTTCTGCCACATGGACAAAACAACATGCTTTCGTGAATCGCCATACCTAAAATGCCGAACAGGTGGTTTCCCACACTATTGTCTCACTGTAGCCGCAAACAGCACTTGACTTACAGTGGCTCTTACATCAACTTTTGCAGGTATATGCTTCGATAAAAGCCTATAAATGATAGGCAAAATGACGGAAAACGGCGCAACAGAAGCCATGGAAAACTGCACATCATCATGCTGAAGTTCGTTTCCAAGTAACATCAAGTAGTAAAGCCAATCATGAAAGAAAATAGTTAAAGAACCAGATGTATAATGATATAGCATTCATCCATCCAACATTCATCATTTCAGCAACATCTCAACGACAGTTTCCATCTACTGCAACCCCCAAACTTTCCAAGAAATTTGAGCCAACTTAACCTACACAAAAAAACCTATCCAAAAAAGAACCTAAAAAAACCATCATCACCATACCTACCGGTAGTTGTCACCTGCCGCAAATCACCATGGTGCATTGGTTGATGGCATCCGCCAATTCATCCGGTGTCACCTCCTTCATGGCTTTCAAACCCACGCCGAAACCTTTAGCCTTAGATATATATGACCACGAGGACCAATTTTCTTAAGAGGGAGATTTGAAACGGGAAAACAATGGAAAAGCCGCAAGTGTAACACAACCAAATATGCAAATAATATATATAGATGTATATACATATATGCATATATGCAGATGTGATATCATGAAATGTAATGAATACATACAAATAATATTTATCTATGTGCCAATTCAACTTCAACCTTTCAAATTGTGACTTTCTCATGGAGGATGTCAGTTGTGTAACTATGATTGCAAATGTGTTCCCAAGCAGGTGCTTTACACTAGAATCACTAGAACGTTAAAGTGCTACTGTAAAACCGACACCAAAGAACATCCAAAGTTGGAATCTGCAAACTCAAGGGTGTATCATCCTCGAAAACCGGCGCCCACTGAAGCATACAACCTCCTGAATTTTGGTTGGCACTTCAACCAAAAACCCAGGTCCACCAAGCAGAAATTCGGATCTTTTTTTGAGCATCAAACACATCGGCATTTCAAACACCAAGCTGCATTGACCAAGTCTGAGTGATAGAATTGATCCAGGAAAATTGGAACAATGACCTTGGGACATCTGGGATTCATCTGCGAGATTTACAAAGGCATCCACTTTTTTGGGCCCATTTGTCAATAGCTGTTTCTGGTTCCCTTAATAGGTCGTAGGTACCACATAATCACCCAATTGGCAATATATAAGGGGTATATAAGTGGTATAAACTGCCAATTGGGGGATTATATAGTACCTACCACCTATTAAGGGAACCAGGAAACTCCATTGAATTTGGCTTCCATACTATTCCATACTTCTTTAAATTCGAGCAAGCACACCCTTTGCAAAAGTGCTTCGCACTCCATCCTCCAAAAACCTGCCAGTTCTTGGATGATTATACCAGAGTAGCAAAAGATGGCGTAATGATGTAATGCATCTAATATGAATCTTGGATCAAAACATCTTTATATGGGGGATTTCCTAAAATGGTGGGTTTCCCCAACAAACCCATGGGTTTTCCTATTAAAAATGATCAGCATCTTGGGGTGTGAAATGAGGGTTTCCCCACCATTTAAGGACCACACCAAAGGGGAGTCCTTGACCCATCCGTCATCCATGAGGAACTAAGTCACAGTAGGAATGCCGCTCATGGCAGAGGTGTTCAATGTACCGGCGCCGCCTGGTTGTGAATAAAGGGAAAATGAAGAAGATAGGACCACTGTTTCGAAAGACATGCACACTATGTATATATATATATACACATTGTATTGATATATAATTATATATATAAAGATATCAACTGGTGTTCATTCTGTTGACATGTTGATGATACATCGATGTATCCGAAGAATGTTTCACACAACAACACACAGAGTCGTCACAGAACTGGTGACATGCATTTCACGGGTCACAACCAGCCAACCGTCGGGAACAGCCCACGACCAACTGACCAACCAACGAAACAAAGATTCCAACCCATCATGGCCCACATCATCCATGGGACGAACGGTATATTTACCCAGCCATGTACCATAAAAAACCCAAGCATTCATGTAGGTAAATTCATCCCAGTCCCATGGATTCTATGGGTGGAATCATCCCTGTCAAGTGGCCGTGATGAACAATCACTTTGCAGCGTGGAAATAAAGGACCATGAGGCGCTGTGTCCATAAATAACACCTTGTCCTCCCGACGAGATTTTTTATCGACGTTCCAAAAAAAAACTGACAATATATACCCAGGTCAATGGAGCTGGAGCTGTTTGGTTCGAAAATCCTCAAAGAGGGATTCGTGAAAAATCCAACCAACCGATGTTTCTGAGGCTCATCCGGCTCCCAAAAAAAAACAAATCATCATTGAATTGCCCGGTTTCCCAAAAAAAATGGAGACGGACATCTCTGGGCCATCTCTTTTTTTGAACCAACCACAATACGCATCCCGGCATTGGCAAGCTCGCTGAAACGGAGTCCTTACAATACGCCAAGAGCTCTTCTGAATCTTCCTCACCCTCCAGCACAGCTGCAGACATCTCAGCCCATCCACCAAGGAGAATTCCACGTTGTCCTGTTTTCATCCTGAGGTGAAGCAGTGGGTCCCTCCCAGTACATGGTAGAAAAAAAGCCAAAAAAACGCACATTTTTTTTCAACAGTTGAAGTGACCATGGTTTTTTCTAAATGATTTAAACATATGTTATTATGACTATGTGTGTATGTATATATATAAGTTGCCTTTACTAGATATAATATATTGTTTTTTTGTCTTTACATGTGTGTGCTGAGGGAACCAAGAAAACAACCAAGTGTTAGTCCTTAAAGCCTTCGCCTCCTGATGCATGCAGAACACACAATTTTAAGCATCGGGTCAACAAAACCCTACCCAACTATGGGGAAGTTTCCTAAAATGGTGGGTTTCCCCAACAAACCCATGGGTTTTCCTACTTACAATGATCAGCACTTGGGGTGTGAAATGGGGGTACCACCATTTAAGGAAACACCCATGTCATGGCGACACGAAAGTCCAAATCCAACCACTCGACCACCCGACCACAAAAAATCCACACCAAGAGCGTCATCACGAAAAACCCCCGTTTTTGAAAGAGTATCAATCCACGCAGGCTCAGCAGGGTCATAAACTTCCCGTTGTAGCCTACCAAACCAACCCACAAACTCAACTGTTCATGTCATGGATGTCGAATTAAAACTCCATGAATCCGATGATTGATTTGAAAAAGCCGGCTGCCAAGTTTCCATTTTGTACATGCATTTCTGGGTGCTTGAGGTAAAAGAAGGGTTGATTTCAAGCCAATGGCTTGTTGTTTGAACAGCTGGTTCCAAATATGCAACAAGTAACCTTACTAAGTAGGACAAAGAAATGCAAAGAATAATGGGAAAATCACGGGATCAGCATGTGAAAAAATTGGTAACTTGGTCGAATAAACATGAGCTACGAAAAAAACCCTCCTAAATTCCATTATACTGGTTGATTTATAGGGATCCTTATATTGGCCTTTTAGAATCCCCATATAATTGGGTAGTATAATCCCTACATAACCTAAACAACCAGGGTTTTTTTCATTGCTCACATGAATAAACACATCAAAAACCCCAAGCTGCAATTCACCACTGCACCACCATCCATCTATGGCTGTCCGACTGGAAGGATGACTCCATGAATTTGTGATAATTTGTGACTCGGTTTCAGCCAAGTAAAATGATGCTACATTCACAATGTAAATGAATATATACGTAAAAATATATATATACGTAAATATATGTATACTGTATACATATAAATACACAAATACACACACATATACATAAATTTATACCAACAGTTGCCTTTTGCAAAACCGGTATGCATACATGAATGTTTTTTCATACTTACATGCAACCAACATCAACCAAGTATGCACAAATGAGGCAACTAGGCATCCAAACCTGCAGCATACCTCTCCATGTGCCAACGTCCAATATACGGTAAGATATGATATGTAAAACAAGCAATGTCAATAGGCCCAGAACAGCAGACACTTTTGTTGGAAAAAAACATCTCATGTCGATGCTTCAAACCAAGATACAAGTCATCGAGCCGTAACCAATGTAGACTGGTGCATCTCCAGCCTTCAAAAAGGCCTTGAGGAATCACCATTTCTTGGTGACAAGAAATTAAAGACATACGTGTTTTCTACCTCTTTGCTTAAATCATATAAGACATGTGGCATGTGCACATGTCAATGTATTGCTGCATGGACATTTTGAAGTGCTTGTTCCGTAAATTGTGTTCTCAATGTTCTCATCTTGCTTGTTCAATTCAGTTTTCAAACGCTGAAAAAAAGCTGCAAGTTACCTGTCTTTCCCAGAAAAAGGTGGATTACCATAACCTGCGAGGTCACCACTTACTGTTGATGGTTCAGAAATCCCAAGGCCAACCACCGTTTGGATGTCAAGAACTCTGTAAATAATGAGATAAACTACCAACCTCAACTGGTTAGCAAGATTTCTGAACCATCAACAGGATCCCAAGAAACAAGTTTGACACATGTTTATTGCATATCTATTCGCCGCACGCTGCGCCTCCATCTCTTGTGTCAATGTTCCTGGGAGCGACGTTGGGTGACTAATGGCACTTGGGTCAAACGAGTCTGCCCAGAAACACGACAATGAGACCGGATGCAAACTAAAAAACATTGATATATACACAACCACATGTTCAATTCAAACCATCGTTTGAACAGAAATAGGTATATAATTTCATACAAAAGCCCGTAATTCTATGAAATCATGGTGCTTTGACTACAACTAGATACAATGTATACATTGAACGAATAAGTGCATAGCCACTTAGCCAAATCTCTTTCATCTCTTCAAGTCTTTCCACCATTTTTAGCAACATATCTTCCAGGCACCGTCCCACCCACTCTTTGGCAACAGTCCCAAAACGGGCCTCCAAAATAAGGTCCAACTTGCTCAGAAGAATCCATTGACAATGCTCCAATGGCCTTGATAGTTTTCTACAAATTCAAGCCACCAGGATTTTTCCACCAGAATATGTGCGAAGCACAAATGATGATTTCCTCCAATGTTGTCGTTGTCTAATCGTCTAATCTTAATGAACGGAAATTCCAATGGGGGCAAGCCATCTCCTTTGGCCCCAGGAAGAAACACCACATCATCATCAGTTGCCCTGGGTTTTTTTGGGGGGGGTTTTGAAACTAAGCTGCACGAATTGCTTAAATTTCAGTCCCGGAGTCTCAAAAGACTTAGCAGTTGTTTCAGTCCAACCCGACAGGGAAACGAAATCTTGCGCGAAATGGGGATTTTTTGTGTTGCTTTCGTCGGATGTTTTTTTTCGTCAAAATAAACCTCAGTTTTAAGTGTGAAATCACAACTCCCAGGTTGCCAGTCGCTACACCCTGGAAGAAACCACCCATTTTGAAAGGAAAATGATCTTCCCAACCTCTATGATTCTGTTCCAGCCGTTAATCTTCCAGGGGGTAACTATTTTCAACTTCCAAGTTGCGTGGATGTTCTCGTTGAAGTCTGGTGGCACTGGGCCATGCCTGGGCGAGGTGGGTGTCGACTGGACAACCCACCCACTATGGCTGTAAGGGTGGACAAGGGGTCATCATGACTAATACAACCCCCGATGATTTGAACCATAGAACCTGAGATTTTCATGGGTTGGGTTCAGATGATTTTCCTTTGTCAGGGGTGAAAACTCTCAGGGTTTTCATGTTGATCTTCCATAGCCAAAGTGGCATCATCATGGCTATCATCATCTTGGTCTTAGTCAATCCAAAATTCCGGCACTTTTTTCCTACCATCGGCCTCTACATTAAAATCACTTCCATTTCCAACGGCCAGTCTCAATGTCGAAACACTCAAAAAAAAATATTGTAACAGGCTGCAACAGGTCTTTTTTGCTAGATTAGATAAGCATGTGTCAAACGAAAAAACCTGTTTTGCCTGTTCGGGTTCAAGTTAAACCCATACGCACCGAAAAATTACTTGAGAATTCCAACCTCGACAAGTGAGGACGGAAAACTTCACTTTGCTTGCAAAGATCAATTCATCGTCTGAGAATGAATGATCGAATTTACAGAATTTGCCTATGGCTAGTTCCTTAGACCCCCCCCCTTCTAATGATACCTAAGAATATGTTAGAAAGGGACTTGCCATATTTGCCTGTGTCATTCTGTAAATGTTCAAAGTCCACAATTGATTGAAGCATTGACTGACAATTTCTCAACGCTTGGAATACAGACCCAAAACCATGGTTATGGAGGCGAAAGAATCTGGAACTGGTGCAGGATATCTTCCATCAACCGTATCACATTGAAATGTGGAATCTAAAATGATCACTTCCATATACAGCTTAGCAAAGTTGATGAATCATTCATAGGATCCCAGCGAGACCCTGCAGGATGAGACCCTTCACCAACATTTTGATAAAGTAGTGGGGGCCCCCAATTTTCAGTAGTGTCAGTCTCATCATGGGGGGTCTCTGAGGGATCCTATGAAATCATCAAGGATCATCAAGGTTCCTTACCGCTACCCCCCAGCCATTCACGGTCCAAGACACAGGGTTAGGGAAGCACACAGAATCACAGGGTAGCGCGCATCGCAGCCTGAGGGCATGTATTGTATACACCCCCGAAGATTAACGAATCGAACCTGAAAATGATCGTTTGGAAGATGTTTTTCCTTTCTAAATGGGTGGATTTGAAGGTTCCATGTTTAATCTTCAGGGGTGTAATCGTGTTTATGTAATCAAAATATCACACATTACAACAAATGACCACATGTCATTGTGTGATTGATATACAAAAAATTGCAATATAGTTGATGGTGTTGTCTACTTACTGCTGCCTGTAGTTTCCATGAATGAACATGCAAGCATGATCCAGGAACCGGAACGGTTGTTTTTTTGGGGGTCGTGCCGGAAATGGAGGGGGTTTGTTCTTGAGAATTGGTGCTCTGCCACTGCCATTCAGTATCATTCTACACCAATGTATCTAAGTCCTAGTCTAGACTTAAGTAATAAACGATAAGTCGGTCTTGGTTTGAATATACATAGAGTATCCTTTTCCAAATCCTATTCCTTTGTTCATGCTTCCGTACATATCTAGTGGATAACAAGTACGTTCTGAAAAACACATCACTTCTGTACCTGCAGGTGCAAACCATGAGAGTCATATCTGCTGCAAGGACTGGAGGGACAGCGGGACAGTTTGAAGAAATGACCCTGCCCTGCGGCAGTCTGCGCCTCCTATCGTGCAGCTATACAACTTACAGCGTCCAGTTCATATATTTTGCATGCAAGTCGATGAAGCATGCAATTGCTGGCTCTAGGATTTTTTTCAATTCCCTCCCTTGCGGCATATTGGTGGCCACAGTCTAAGTTCTAAAGTTCTAAAGTCTCACTGTTTTTTTGGCTGAATGTAGTCTGGCCAAATCCCACATATCCATTCATAGAAAATGAACCCAAAATAATAGGCATAATTAGGAAACCAAAATTCGCCCAAGAAATCGCGTTGACTGAAATCGCCCAGCAACTGCATATATCAAAGAACTCTTCCATGGTAGGTTGAAAATCTTCCACTGCCTCGGTGGGGGAAAATCGGATCAATCGGGGCACTTTTTTGTTTCGAAATCCTGGAAACAAATTTTTCGTTTCGAAGGTCTGAAAATCTAGCAGTCATGGGACTTGTCATTTTTGATGTGGCGATGTGTTGAACCGGAGATGGGCCAGGTGTAGATTTCCGATTCGGCAAAAATTGGTAACCTTGCAAGCTTTGGTTGGTTGGGGTGGCTGCTAATGGCTTCTAGTGGACCCATCTCAAATGGTAGTAATATAATTTTGTGGGAACCCTGAATCACATAGTGTTCAAACTCCAAACTCACTCATGAACACCTTGAAACAGCCCCCTTTTTCTGCTGCAAGTGGGGCATTTTCCGTGTTGAAGATCTGTTTCAAGAACGGCTCCGATGTGGCATTGAAATCCTTGCCCAGTCACATCATTTTTCAACGCTGTGACACAGCTCAACAAGTTCATTTCGGTCGGTGAAAGCAGTGACAAATATCCTATTGAACCACCAAGAGGGGGAAGGGGGCATTGACCATCTCACATTCTGATTGACTTTTTTTTAGCGTGAGAATGCTCAAACACACATTCTCTTGCAGTTTATTGCAGTAATCATCAAGGCTGAAATCAGCCAACCGTGCAAATGGGAAAACTACATGTACCGTTTGATATTAATACCTACCAGTGACCACCATATGGGGATATGAGGCGGCCCTTCGCATCTACTTGAAACGTTTCTCTGAACAACCTGCATCTGCCACTTTTCACCAATCTTCCCAATTCCATCCCCAGCTCTCGAATTCAAAACACGCCAAGTCTCCCTGCATATTTTTTCACCTGAGTAAAGATTGTGTGGGTTTTTAATCAAAGCTGCATGAACTAATTACTTGGAACGGTGTTTGATAGTTGAAAACGTTTAAACATGGAGAAATGTATTTGTTTTCATACAAATGCATGACAAAGTCATGTGGTGAGTCATGAAATTTCATCATTCATCAACTGTTGAAATGTGATTTCAATGAAATGTCATAAAACAACTCGCGCCGCACCGCCCGGATAAACCAAGCCTAATTATACGTGGTACCTATAAGCATCAGCAAATACATAGAATATGGAACTAGGTACTATCCAAAATTACAAAAAGAATGCAGATGAGAATATGTTAGGTTATAATCACCACACAGACATGCAATATATATAGTATATAATACGTATAGTATATATATATATTAGAATATATATATATATAAATACCACACATATATATATATATTATATGGTTCCGCGTCTGTTTCAAAACGGTGCCGTAGCCATATATATATGTATATGTATGTATGTATATATATATATACATATTGTCATATTGTCTATAATATCAAGAAACGGGGCAACCTATTTTTGTAGACTTCCTGGGGAATATGTTGGTATCAACAGGTCAAACCCTATGGAAAACGTTCATTTTTCCAGTTTGTCTACTATTGCTTTCTTTGCAAACGAAAAACATAAAACCAATGATGTCCACAAAAAAGGCAAACACACAAATAAAACATCTCGGCACTCATCCGAAATCACACTTCCCTAGGCAAATTATAAAAGCTTCATGACAAGTCTGTACCTGATCTGGGTCCTCAGGCAAAAAGCATTTTCACCACCATGCCAGAGTCAAATATCAACATGTACATCCCAGTCGGCACTATTCTCATGAACAGCCAAGGTCCTCAACCTTGCCATTGAAACTTTACGGCACGTCATAAATGCCCAGTTGCAAAGAAAGTTCCACAAACGCCGATTTAAGGAAAACGTAGTGGGCCTTGGGAGCGTTAAACAGATTATCCTGTGATATTCAATGTAGCGGCTAGTAAGCATACATATTGATATACATGCATGTAATCATGTATGCACGTGTGCAGATATGCATGTATGTGTGCAGGTGTCTGCATGTATACTCTATGTACATGTAGATTATCTACTATGCATTTCTTTCTGCAGCTATGCGGAGACATGCAGGAATGTGGGCCTTGGAGGTCTGTAGTCGTGTAGACTTCCAGCCCTTTTCCCAGGTATGTGACATGTGGCTATGCCTTCCAACGACCTTTCACAGCACCCAGGTACAATCGTGGAAACATGCCAAAGGCAGATAAGTAGTTGCTGCAAATCATTACCTGCCACAATTCAAACCCGAAACTTGATGGTCCAATCGTATATGTAAGGATAAGCTGCGATATGTTCAAACCTTTTCGAAACTCAAACCTTTGTCAGTCCACAGTAGCTGTGCAAGTTGAAATCACAAAAAAAAAAGACATTTGAAAAATCGGGATTGTGTTTTTTTCATGCTCAACAGGTTTAGTCATAGATAAGTCCTGATCAACCTTTTTTGGTAGCAAAACTCCGTGCGATGTCCCATGCCGTTCCCTTCATTGTGAATATTTGGAAACCCGCATGCGATCCACACGTCACCTGCATGCCCAAGAAAAGCACAGGAATCTGCAGAGCGATCCCAACATTCATGCAATCGACAAGGCAAAGATAGGCAGAAAAGATCCTCAGATGACTCAGATGTTTGTCAGGAGATCTGAAAAATTGAAGACTCCTCAGAAGAGCAAATTAAAAAATGATAATAAATAAATAAGCATGTTTCAAATAAGACATCCGCACAAAACTGCCTAGAGATATACAGGAACTCAAGCTTGGGTCAACATCTCTGGCATTTTAGGTCAACTGAGCAGCACATCCGGGCGGAATTCCTTCATGGCACTGACCAATCGTTTCCTTAAAAACGCGCTTGGCGTTTAGGATTTTCCAGCCAGCTCAATGTGATGTGTTTCATGCTTTTGGACTCCAATTTTGCAGTCAATTTCCAACAACAACAACAACAACAACAACAACAACAACAACAACAACAACAACAACAACATAGCAATGAAGGTCACAATTTCCAACAACAGCATATCGAAAATCTGTTTTGGCCAATCTTTGACTTTCACATCCAAAAAAACCTCCTCTCTTTTTTAGCAGGAAACAACAGAGTTTTTCAACATCCCGATTTCTTTGATTCGGTGAGTTTCATCATTTCCTCTCTCACGGAATTCTTCACCTCTCCCTGTATGGCAGTGAACTTTGCGAAGTCCTCAAAACGGCGAGGCAAAACGGCGGCGGTAAAACAGACGCCGTGGGTTGGAACCAAGCGGATGTACTGTAGCTTTGGAGAAGGTGCCACAAAAAACCCACGGGATTTCACTGGTGATTTCATCCAAACGCTTGTAGCAAAATGCTTCAAAAAAGTTGCGTTTTTGATGCACTGCCATGAATCCATCTCCGCTCTAAATCGATGGTCCCAGGGTTCTGCCCAAAAAAATGGGGTTGTTTGTAGCAAAAGGTCATAGAGTCCCAGCAAAAAAACTCCAGAAAGACAGGCCTGTGCCAGGGTCTAAACTCAAAGTCCTTATATTGGGGGATAAACTCATCCCACCTTTAATAGGGAATCCTTGTAATGGGTATATAAACCCCTACTATAGGGTTGATGAGTTTATCCCCTATCATATGGAAATAATGCAGAAAAGGAGTCGTTGTCGACCAACGCCTCAACAAACTTCTCCTCACCAAAGGCGGCGAGGTTAAGTTGCAGCGACGAGAAAACAGAGTTGAATCTAGGGCGAAAAGAAGGGAGAAACATATACCCTAAACAACCTGGGGCCCTTTTTTCATTGCTTACTTGAGTAATAGGTTGGTGGGTAGCGAGTTTCACCATCTTTTCTCGTTTACGGGTTTATTATCATCCGAAAGGAACCACCATATCTAAAATCAATGGAGTTTCCTGGTTCCCTTCATAGGTGTCAATATAGCATATCATCACCCAATTTGCAATATATAAGTGGTATATAAGTGGGAAAAAAACTGCCAATTGGGTCATGATATATCACCTACCACCTAGTAAGGGAACTAGAAACAGCTATTGATATGAAAGCAAACATCAAATAAATACTAAAATACACCTGAAACTCTGAAACATCCACTATATGCAATTTGTTTCATGAAAAACTATTATGCAAATCGTGTGTATATATATATATATTTATTCATTTATATATGTATGTATTTATTTGTTTATTTGTGTATCTATTTATTGATTTATTTATTTATTCATTTATTTATCTATTTATTCATTCATTTATTCATTTATTTATTTATTTATTTATTTATTTATTTATTTATTTATTTATTCATTCATTTATTCATTCATTTATTTATTTATTCATTCATTTATTTATTTATTTATTCATTTATTTATTTATTTATTCATTTATTTATTTATATATTTATGTATTTATTCATTTATTTATTTATTTATTCACAATGTACCATTTATATTAACAGCTACCATGTGCTCTTCAAAACTTGAACATGTACGTGTTTAAGGTCATGGAATCAAAGCATATCAAACCAGTCCTAGCCATCACATAGCTCCAACCATTTTGGAGTGTACAAAATCAAGTCATGAGATTGGTCAAAGGTTTTGACGGTTCCCAAGGCGGAGTACTTCTAATTGCTGATACCCTCGTTAAAGGAAGTCTTTATAAAAGGATTAAAATGTGCGTGCTGCACATGAAAACATGCAAATATACTCAAACATACTGAGTTTGGAAATCTGAGAAACTTGATATCTAGTTATCTGTGATCATGAATGTACATATACAACTTTAAATAAGGTTGCACGACTTGTTGCCGACAGGTTTGTTGTCTTTCAACTGGCTCTACCCATTGTTAGGAGGGGAAGTGAAACGCCAACTTGAAATAATCTCCTATCTTTGCACCTGTTTTCTCTTTGGCAATCAATGGGTGGATCTCAGGCAAACTCAACAGTTCATAGCGAAGGTAAATACGTGACCCACGGGGACCTGGTAATTATATATGAACAGTGAGAGTATCATGTGTTTGCTGGGAGAGGGCTACACAAACTGAAAACCGATATGTAGATCTGACTGCCATAACATTCCTTCTTGGCCAAGCTTCTTCGCAGCAAGCTTTTTGCGAGTTGACAGGGAAAAAATCAATATAATCCAGGTTGAAATGCTTCATCATGTCCTTACGACCAGTGGAAACAACTTCTATGTAAGTTCACCCATCGAGTCTGAAACACAAGATTTTTTTTGTTTGGATTTGGATGATGTACATTCAAGTTTGATGTAGAAAAACGTGCCTATTCAAAAGTGCATGGGTCCGTGCATTGCAAGGCATTCGTCTACAGTGCTGTGAAATCCACAAAGATGTACTTGCCAAACATATTGTTGCAAATGTTTCTCGATTGTTAAAAATTGAGACAATATCTTTTCAACTTGAAATGAGCAATATACCAGGTGTAGAGATTTTGAATTCATATTTACAAGATTCTATAATTGCCTCTCACTTTCTACGTCACTTCCAACTACATCAACCACTCTTTTAACGGAAAGATCTACTGCTCCAAGTGGCTGCAACATCTGATTGTCCCAGCAACAGGACGGAGTAGCCTGCCTTTTTAAGGGACAGGGCTGCAACCATGTACCTATCGCCAAAACAGGTGCCAACCCCGGTGTTTTTGCAATACTTTTTGTTAGCCGGCTGCTTCCAACAAAACAAAAAAACGAATATGTTCCACCCAAAAACGTTCCACCAAACCCATCCAACCGCCATGAATTGGATCACCAGGTAACGGTTGAAAGTCGCCTCTCGACCCTTCAAGGACGAAAGCAACGCGTCGACCCATGGCTGTTTGCAGGGGAGGTGGTGTCGGTGAAATCGTTGAGTTGCTGGGGACCAAGCCTTTGAGGTTTCCCACAAGTTGCGCGGATGCATGCCAAGAGAACACTGATGTCATGTCTGTTACACGTTTTGGGTTGGTACAATTGCAGTACATATTTTGTTTCTAGGCCTCCGTTAAAACACTTTCCTGCCTAGAAGTCGTTGTTGTGGGGATATTCGAAGAGCCCATCAGTGATCCAATATGTAAGTCGTTTTTGCCTAAGCACCCTAATACCAAACGGTGTCGAATCTTCAAGTTTGTAATCATTAGTGTTCCACCATCCTGTGGATAAAACGATGTCGAAAATTCAACAGGATCAAGGACCCATGAGGGAAAATGGTAACATTGAAACTGCCGAAGTCGGGTACAAACTGTAAACTTGTAAATCATTAAAAATACCAAAAATATGAAAAAATACAACTGAAAATGCAAGGAAATTTGCCGGTTTTTTCAAGTTCTTTCCCATAGATTCCATAAAGTGCAAGTTTTTGGCCCTTTGGATGCGTTTGGTCAGTTCAGTTTTGTTTTTGGCCCCCACCGCCCTGTAAGGCGCGTTTTCATGGCCTTTTTCCCGTGACAGGAAATCATTCTACCGTCAAGTTCTTCCGTTTTTTTCAATGTTTTTTCGCTGCATGCGCACGGTGTCTTCATGTAGACGTTGCAAATGTATTGCGCCAGTCACGCGAAACCATTTTCTGTACATACACTACACATGTCCAAAGCTGTGATGTAACCCGTGTTGAAAGCGCCACGGAATGGACTGCTTCGGTACATACTTCACACATGTCCAAACCTGTGATGTAACCCATGTTCAAAGTGTTACGGAATGGACTGCTTCGGTACATACTCTACACATGTCCAAACCTGTGATGTAACCCATGTTCAAAGTGCCACGGAATGGACTGCTTCGGTGCATACTCTACACATGTCCAAANGTGTTGAAAGCGCCACGGAATGGACTGCTTTGGTACATACTTCACACATGTCCAAACCTGTGATGTACCCCGTGTTCAAAGTGTTACGGAATGGACTGCTTCGGTACATACTCTACACATGTCCAAACCTGTAATGTAACCCGCGTTCAAAGTGCTACGGCATGGACTGCTTCGGTACAGACTCTACACATGCTCTAGGTCACAAACCTAGCCACTGGTGTGACATAGAGCAAGACAACGATTGGCTGCGCTGAAAAAATGAAACTCCGGCGCACCCTTACGGGACGATCGACCGTTGTTTTTTACCACCATGGGGCTCAGCAAAAAAGAACATGTCTACAAATGGTATGCTTTGATGATTCAAGTCCCCAGTCACTTGCAAACAAAGCAGCAAACATCCAAGCAAATTAGCTAGCAGGGCACAATGGCTTTTGTTGACATCAATCTTTCCTACGTCCACAAGCACGATGCAGTGCAGGTGTGTAGGCAAGAACGAAAGCAAGCACTAGAACTCTTGGTTAGACAAAATGATATGGTCTATACCAAAATTTAGTTCTCACTGTTGCTTCTCATGCCCGAAAACGTGACTTTTTCCAAAACTATGGCAGCCACCATCTGAGAAAAAAATTTGACAAACAAGGCCTGAGCAACACAGATCTCCAAACAGCGACTCCAGCCAGACACTTCTTGGAACAATCTACAACAAAACAAACATGCAAATGCAAAATAAATCAAAAAGAAAATCGCGAAAAAAAACAGAGAAGGACCTTGCACGCACTAGAAACGCAGAAACCAACTGCAGCCTTGGTACTGGAGAACCAGCGCCGCATGCAGGGGCCTTCACAGTAATATATTTCTGAACGCGCAATAAATGCAACTTTTTATAAACGTGTAAAAAACGCTTTCTGAACGGCAAAAAAATGCAAATTTCAAAAATGAACGTGCAAAAAATTGTTTTTGGCTGCTGGCTGCTTTTTTTGTCTGAATGCTGCATGGCTCAACGTCTCCGTTGTCCGGGCGGTCGCCCTTCTGTCAGCTACTAGCGGGTTGAAAGTGTCGCTATATCATTGGATATCAAAACCAATTTGCAAGCAACTGCGAAAAATCAACAAACCACAAACCAAACACCAATGCAGACTCCCAGAAATTGCAAGGGGGTAGGGTCATGGGTGGCCTGTTTCTCGGTCAATCAATCAAGGTATGAAGCGAAAAACTAGAAAACCTAGCACGCTTACTTAGAAAACTACCTGGATCTAAAACGCGAAGCGGTCAGCGGCACGTCCGAAAATGGACTGGTAAACAAGAAACCTTACGTCCAAAGTTCACAGCTCACTCAAAGCCCTTTTACCACACACAGACACCGAAATGCGCATGTTGTCTACATGCGTTGCTGTCTTGTTGGTGTTGCTTCTCCCTTGAGAAGATATGTCATGAAAACACATGACTCAAACTTGACATCAAAAACATGGCCAAAAGCTAAAGTTTCTTTAGCAGCCTTCGAAATTCCAAAATGAATTCACATCGATTGTAAAATTGCATCGAAACTTCTGAAACAAATTCAAACGAATTCCGGAATACTGCACATCCAAATCTAAACTTGCAAAAGGCACCAAAAGCAGTTTGAAAGCTTGTTGAAAACTGCTTCCACATATCCAAAACTGTTGTTGCACCAAAAACATTCGTTCTCCAGCAAAACTTGACCAAAACAGACATCACAAAGTGTGGTTGAATCTAAAAACATCTGTTCTCCTTACCATGACCACGAAAACAGCTGAAACTTACCAAAAACACATCGTCCATAGGCGATACTTGTTGCCATAAGAGCAAAACCACCCACATAGCATATATGTACTGTTGCAAATACCAAATACGGGTAAAACCATGCAAAAGCCACTGACAGGAAACGGTGATGCCACCAGACATGGGATATACCATTTTCACACCCCCTTTTGGCGTCACCGTCAACCTCATCCAATTGACACTGCAAAGCCAGCGACCCACCACGGGACCATACACATCCCTTCCAGTCACTATAATGCTTGCACCAATCTTCAAAGGAAACCACTGTCAGCAGATATAACTTGAAATACATATGTTGAAGTTGCTACGGCCACTTCCATCACAGCAATCCACCAATCGCCATGAAACCATTGTATCGCTGCACCATTGAAGCTCCACTTCAATGTCATACCATCCATTTCAGCCCAAGCACACCGCATTGATTGCCACCATTGTAACCAAGCCACGTGCTGCTGATGCTGTCATAGAGGATCAATTGTCAAACACCGGTCCCTGACGATAGGTCCGGTGATATCCATGGGGATGCACCACAGGAGGCTTGAACTTGACATAGTACAGGTATGCTGCCAAGTCCGGCCCTTGCGATGCTGGCTCATCTGAGATCTGCTTCTTGAATCTTTCTTTGATCCAGCTCAAGTACTTGATGTGGTCTGTGTTCCCACCAAGCGCCGTGCGAGCAATATCCTCAAACGTGGTTCTGCCATCCTGAAATTTTGCCATAGTCACCACCGTGGATCCCCAGTCACGACCGGAGGCTACTCCCTTAAGTAGCGGGATCCTTTGATCCACATTCTCATAGTCAATCTCAGGGGAACCACTCACTGACCACCGGGATAGAAAGCCCACCATCCATGGGATCCCAAGGTACTGGCACCGCATTGTTGGCTTCCAAGAAAGCAGCCACCTCTGCTGCAGAAATCAAAGGTTCTTGTCCTTCCACAGCTTCCCAATCTTCATCATCATCGGGCACACGCCTCTTGGAGGCATCGGTCATTCCACCCAATGCTGAATCCATACCACCAGAACCAGCTCCACCAGACATAGCCGCAACTGCCTGCAAAGCCTCGCCAAGCAGATTCTGCTGTCGAGCAATTGACATCAGCCGGCGCAACTCATCCCAATCACGAGACTGCATGGCGTCAGCTAAAGTTGGCTATTAGAAGCAAAAGAAACACCACACCTAGAAGGGCAAATGAGATCCCTGATTCCCAGGACACGTTCCACATCCGACCTTCCGGCGTGAAAGTAGTTGAACTTCTTTTCAAATTCATTTTTGTTGCAAAACGCGCTGAACCTCCGACCTCTGATCCACTAAGAGCTAAGTGCACCACGCTAAGGTCAAAACAACTAAGCTTCAGCACCGACATCACATGTGAACATGTTTTCAACATTTCACAAAAAAAAACTTCTGTATGTCTTCCAGATTCCTTCAAAACGAAAACCTGGAACTCACCGAGACAAAGCTCAAAAAGAAAACGACCTTTCAGAAGACAGGCAAAGCCAAAACACTTTTCCCGTCCCCCTTTTGAACTCCAAGCGATCTATCTCTTCAAGAAGATCTACCCGGCTTGCTCTTTCTCATACATGCCTTTGCCGCATTCAAAATGGCCCGTGACAAAGTAGGATTGTAATATCCAGTATCTGACCATGTAACATCTGACAAAGACGCATGTTCCCGACATGTGCACACACCAAATCTTGCAAACAAACTGTCACAAAAAGGCTTGTGGTTCGAAACAAATCTAAGCACCTTGCCAATTGGTAGGCCGTTGGAGGCCCGATACTGAGCTTGGCACAGGTACACGTCTTGATCGAACACTAACTCACCTTCAGATAGTGCTTTGATCGTTTGATCACGTTTCCAGATATCATTGTGCTTTGCAAGTTCAAACGAAGCTGAATCTGGTTTCACTGAAAATTTAAAATAAGCAGGCACCGACGTCATTATGGTTTCCCATTCTAAATCTGAGGCCGTGACCGAATCAGGAGAAAACCGTTTAAGTGGTGACCCAGAACTACAAGGCGTGGACACGTGCATGTGAATCCAGTGACCTTCCGACTTCTTGTTGGAAATAAACTGGGACACACTCATCTGAGTTCCTCGCAGTTCAACATTCTCAACGACCCCACAATATGGGATCTTTGACGTCTCACATGCCTTTCGAATACAAGAGTTGGGACTGCAGCACAACTCAACCATTGCAATTGCAGAACAACCCTTCGAAACATACATTGCCGTCAACTCTTGAATAGGTGCGTCAATCTTTAAGAATCCAAGAGTGGTCCTATGTTTCATATAAGTGCGTGTTGGGAGACATTTCGTAAAAAGGTCTGAGATATTGTCAGTGCCCGGCCGATGTTGGATTGAAATTTTGCCTGAACCCACCTGTTCACGCAGCCAAAGTAGTCGAATCTCGACGTGTCTGCTACGTTTAGGCATGTCTAGGGCTTGCACCAGTTGAAGAGCACTAGACGAATCACTTTCAAGCAAAACAGAAACATCCTCGGCCTCACTCACCTCATCCAAGCAAAACAGCATGCGATGAACGAACTTCCCAAATGAAACACTCTCTTGGCTCAAAAGTTGTAGAGCATACAACTCTGCTTCGCAACTCGACAAACTGAGGGCTTGTTGTTGTTTCGCGAACGTGCGAACGACTCCTCCTTCGCAGAGGATAACCCCCCCAGAGATGCCACGCCGTTTGTTAAATCTGTATGGCCCAAAAGATGCGTCTGAAAAAGAATGAAGGTACTGACCTATTCTCTTCTTGTTGGGAAGATTCAAAACGTCATACTCTGGTGTAGGCAACATGAGTCTAACCCCTTTGTCATGATACAAAAACCTCAAAACAGACCTAAGAGCTGACTCTGTCCCTTGCATTGGCTCAGACTGTTGGGTTCCAAAAATGCTCATGAAGAGCTTTAGATCGTGACGTGATTGTGAAAGCCAAAGCAACTTTCCTAACGCTTTCCTGAAGCGAGTGTAGCTCTCCGGAGAGAGTTTCAACATCGCCTGCTTGTCCGACATGGTCTTTTCTAGATGTTGAGCTACGTCTGGGACTGATGAGCTACCACTCGTTATGTTGTAGTCACGAAACGTCTGATCAAGATAGCTATCATCCACACTCAACATCACAGCAGAATGACCTGGACTACGTGTGATCCTACGACCAATGAAAACGAGCTCACCTCCACCATGTTCAGCTTCAAGGATATGTCCTGTGATCTTGACTGGTACCACCTGATTGAGAGCATGATGAATGGCCTTTTCCGTCTCTTCATTGGAAGTAGCGATGAGCACGTCGTCAACCTATGCTATCAGGAGTGCATACCCCAGTGCTTTGCCATCAATCTTCACACATCCACCATGAACACATGGCTCAATTTCATCTGCCCATAACCCTATAGATCGAATGGTCTCTGCCAGCAACTGAAGCCAATGGAGGGATGCGTTGCGCAATCCGTTGAGGCTGCGATGCAAGTATAGATAAACCATGGATCCGTCATCATAGGAGATGCTCATCGGCATTCTGAGGCAAATGTTTTCGCTACGAGGGATAGGTGAATGCATAAATGCATGTGCAACGTCCATGCTGCACAGGCGGTAATTCCTGTTGGCAGCCAGGGTCAATACACAGTGTAATGACTCGATAGATGGGGTCGGACTCGAAAAGCCCAAAGATCTCGCGGAGGTCCCTTTTCTGATGTCTTTCGCCACGATTCGGCACCTCACTCTACTTTCCGATTTGAAAGCTGAGACCCATCGACAGGGTATCACCCTAAGGTTGTCCAGTTTCTTCTTCAAAGCTTGCACTTGCATTTCAGTCATAGCCTCTCCCGTTTTGCAATCATTAAGATTTCTGACTTCCTCCTGCATTCCCAGGAAGCCCAGGGAAGGATCCAGCGAGGCCAGTGTAGAGTCGTCAATGACCTCGTCAGGCTGCCACACAAGTACTGTGGCTCCACCCAACTTCATAGTCTTGCTGTTGTGATCCTTTCCATTGTCAAAACTGATAGAGGTGACCATTTCATCGAAGAAGTCTGGAGACGTCAACGGGACAAAAGATGCAGGCGCTTCCAAAGTCCACATAAGCCCACTCAGAACCGGCTGTCCAGTCTCACACCAAAACAACCCAGTATCCATAGAGCTTAGGATCTCCTCCGAAGTCTCCTTGATCTCATTCTCCAAATCTTCAATGGCAACATCCGGAGGTCTCTTGAAGCGCTGCACAAAATCTGACTCTTGCTCCACAGGTTCCATAGCTGAACCATCTGCTCCTTCTTCAACTTCCATGTCTCCTTCAGGGGCAACTCTTGGAGGATGTTCTTCTCCAGAACGTTGACCTTCTTCCAAACGAAGACGCTCTCTTTCTTGTCGTTCTTCATCTGAAACTGCTGCATCCAAAGCTGTCCTAACTTTTGTCCCCCTTTCAAACTCTTGCAACCTACGACGACAAGCTGCGTTATGTCTAATTCCGGGAGCAACCATGCCAGAGGAACAAGCCGGACAACCTGGAGTCTTTCCAAAAGAACCTTCACCTTCCTTTGGTGCGACGACCGGAGTCGAGCCCAATGGACCTTGCCTTCTCAATGTCAACGGCTTATCTTTCACTGGAGCTTCAGACTTCCTTTTGGAAGCACGGCTTCTCATTTCCGTCCCAACATCAGGATCAGGTTCTTTCATTTCTCTGACTAGTTCGGGTGGAGCACCATCCGGATACTCCACAATAGATTCATCTTGATTCTCAAAAGTTCCATCAGTAACTTCGGGAACCACATCAACCCTAGTGTCACTACCAACCAATTCGGGGTTTGGGGGAACAAAACCTTCCATCTTCAACAACAACCCACCTGAATTGGCAACATCCCATGAAATCGGCAAGATAGGCTTCAAATTGCGGGCAACAAACTTCTTCAGTTCAAAGGAATTCTCAACTCTTACCTTACCCAAAACCACTGGTCCTGTTCCAATGCCGTGGTGCAGAAACATGGCTTCGATATTCCTGCTCTCGTTCGGCGAGTTCTTTCGAAGAGAGTCCGGCAGTTCTGCCAGCACATTCATCCCATAGGTACATGCCACTGGCTTGCTAAGCCGTCTACCAGATATGTACTCAAGTGGGGAAAAATCGGATCCAGGGGCTTTTCCATAGTGATTATGGGATAGGGCCATAAAGTTGAGAATCTCATGAAGGCTTTCAGAACCAAAAGAAATATCAATCCCTGCAGCATTCATGTCTGACCTTAGAACTGCTAAGCTCTCCTTTAGACGTCTCACTGTTCTCTCTGCTCCCCCGACACTGCGGTGTTGCTGAGGAGACGCCCTACGCACTATGAATGTGTAACGGCTAGATGCTCTAGTGACCAACTCGCTCACAGCCCGTTCTGCATCCGTCTGGAGTACTATGGAACTGCGCTCACTACTGAGTCCTAGATGATCCAACCATTTCTCTATCTTACCGCGCACTTCAGACACATTAGAATCTACCAAAACATAGCCTACGCCATTGGAAGATTGTTCGTGCATCACTAGGATCTTTACACACCTTTCTACTTCAGCATCTGAGATCTCTCCTTTTGTAGATATGTAAGCAAAATCACATTGCAACTCACACTCTGTGACCTCGCCTTTCCTACGACGGTGTGCAAATGTGGAACGTCCCTTGGCGCATTGTAAACAATTGGGGTGATGGGGCACGTGGCCCTGCAACCTGTGTTGTTGTAAAGACAATTCATCTGCTTTAGTCAATGGAGCTACAACACCACTACCCAAACAGGAACCAGCCGAGCCCAAAGAAAAAGTGTTTGACGATTCCAACTCTTCAATTCTCTTTTGGGTTTCAATTGAGGGGTAAACACGCATCCAAGGACAACCCGCGAAATACCCTACTTCAGCAACCTTTTCCCCAGAAAACTTATTGGAAACTTCAAACCAGTCTCTGCCCTGACTAAATTCCCATCCAGATTTGCAAAGTGTGTTGGTGGAGATGATATTATGCTGAATGTTCCCGACCATAGCCTTGAGGGTAGCATGTCTATATCCTGCTGTTCCGTTCCTTGGATGTTGCATCAAAACTTGTACATCCACTTCAGTTCTACCACTCATGCGGACCGGAGTCCCATTAGCAGCTTTAAACTGATCATCTCCACTCCCAGCACACATAGCTGAGACTCCATACACCTTCGCATACCTTTCTGCAATCACTGTGGCACTTGCTCCAGAGTCCAAGAGCCACCAAGTCGCATCGTCTAGACACAACTGTGACATCAGTGGAAAAACAACACTTGCATGTCTCCGAAAAACCGCCATTGGTGAACATGTGTCACAGACATTCAAAAACGTGGAAATGCCTACTCGAAAAACCGACACACGGCCAACCTCAGGTGACAACAACTGTTCAGTGCTGATCTCAGAACTAGAACTACGCAGACCCGGGAAAAATGACCTCAAACCTTGGAAACATCCACTACTTACGTTGCTTGCTGCTGTTGTTTCTGCTTCTGTTCCCACCTCAGCAGCAACGACCAAAGTTTGCCCTGTCCGTGTCCCAGCTCCCAACCCAAGCAAAGCAGGTTGATAGGCAGAACCTTGTCCAGCATGCAGATCCCGCCTACCTCCCACAGCTTCAGCGGCAGCAATGTCGCCCAATGCTGTCCCAGGGTTCGGCCGAAAACGCAAACTTCTCAAAGGTTTGAAAAATGCTTCATGTTCTTCACGACAAACATCACAACTACAGAAAATCGCATGCTTACTTCCAGGCATCTCATCACTTTCTAAAACTCTTTCTGTGGACAAAACTGAAGGTTCACCTACAAACGGCTGCGGAAAACAGGCATCATGACCACAACTTGAACCAGATTGAGCCGTCACGAACGAAACTTCGATCCAACGTTCCCATTGCCGACATCCATGAACAAGCCTGTGTCGTCACAACCATCGTCTTCTGAAAACAAACCTGAAATGATCAAACTGTTCATACTTACTTTCGGTGTGTCACCACTTCCACCTGCAGCGTTGGCCGGAGCCGAAGCTTGGGTGGACTCTGCACCTTTCACTTCAGGTGTTTCTTCCGATTTCTTCCCACGAACCATTCCAGTCTTCACCAGAATACCAACCACCATCAGAAAACCACGTGTCATGCACTTGCGAAACATTCCAATCCGAGCTAGACCACCAACCTTCGTCTTCATACCACCACCAGTCACTAGGGTCATACTCATTGGAAATTTCATTAAGTTTACCCTTCTTTCCATAACCCTTCCCCTTACTCTTCCCCTTATCTTTGCCTTTGGGGTTATGTTTTCCTTTTGACCACTGCGAACCCTTCTGAACACCCTTCTTACCATCTTGAGCTTGACCTCGATTCTTCTCTGGGCAATTGCGAGACACATGACCTAACTTCTGACATTTGAAACATTTCCATTTTGACAAATCCGTGGTACATTCTTGACTTGTGTGCTTGCGGCTGCCACAACGATCACAGCCTCCTTTGCCTTGCACTGCATCCACGTACCACTCACCACTGTCGTCATAGGCGGTCATGTCATACCATCCCGTACTGCCTTCACCAGAATCAAATTGAACTTGAGAAACGTTCTGCCCTCGCTTGTTACTGCTACCGTTCATCTGGAATTCAGAAAACATTCTCGACTGATGTTCAAACCTCTGGGCCGCCGTTCTATAGGACACATAATCATCACCTCCAGCGTGATGAAGAAGAAAGGTTCTGACATTCTCGGGTAAACTTCTCAAAAGTATCGCAACCAGATCAGGTTCAGCTAAACTAAGGCCAGCTACGTCTATGGAACTTGGAAGAGTTGCATTGAGTTTCTGATAACGAGCAGCTTCGAAATCGATCTTACGGATCGTGTCCGTAACAACTGTAGCTGGACTTGTTTCCCCAGAACCCAAACTAAACGACTTCCCGGCCAAATTCGTACGAAAACTGAGTGCTTCACTACGAGATCTGATGGAAAACTCCAGTGTTAACTGTCTTAACAATTCGAATCCATTACTGGCTTGCAGTTCAGCGTTCGTTTCAACTCTCGTAGACGACAGATTGATTCCCTCTGAAAACGCATTTATCAGGGTACTTGTCCTAGCATGCCCACCTAGGGAACTTTTGAGGATAGCCATAAGTCTCATGGAACGTGACCTTTGCTGTGCATTCATTGACAACCATTGAATCGGTTCATGCCATTTACATGCTTGCATCGACCATGCCGTCAAATCATTGATGTAGGAATTCCACCCTAAAATCTCACCTTCTCTAGTCGTCCAAGAAGAGGTATTCGGAATTGGAGGATTCCCTATCCATTTTTCAGATTTAGCAAACACATCCACAGGAACATATGCAGAATCAGACATTCCCGGTACACTAGGACCCCAAGCTCTTGACTGTGCAAAACTGTCTCCAAAACCCTGCTGACCCAACTGGCTAATAGGGTTCTGACCGAAGACTTCCGGCACACCACGCATCTGAGCTTGCGATCCCGTGTTCACCAACTGTTGCAACATGCTAAACTGCTGAGTTCCAAGCTGAGGCAACAACCGCAAAATCTCTTGGTAGGTCGACACTTGTGGAGTCATACCACCGACACAAGGACCAAACTGTCTTGCTCCATCACCACAAAAACTGCTTTGATGAACTGGGTTCGTGGCAGCTTCATTCCAGTTAGAGCTCACACCAACTCCAGGCCACATACCTGGTGGAGGACCACCAACACAACTAGAAGCTAAGTTTCCTTGCATTAGGTTCCCAACGTTCACACTACCAGCTAAGTTCGCAGCAGGTCCGTTCGGCTGAGACACAAAACCACCTCACACATTCTGCTGAGGGCCAAAACTACCAGCAGCATTAGAGATCACAACACCAAGATTCTGACCATCTTGATTCCCTCTAGAACTCGGAGTACTTGGAGGAATTGGTACATTGTTGGAAACACCTGCACAACCTGCTTCTGCTCTACTCGGTGACATGGAATTATTTCCACAACCACAACATCCTTGATTCCTACCACGAACAACATTCTCACCGCTCTGACTCGCTTGCATTCCTGCTAACAACGGTGTATTCATCATTGCACCAGTAAGTTCCAAGCTCCGCTACCATATGAAGCGAAAAACTAGAAAACCTAGCACGCTTACTTAGAAAACTACCTGGATCTAAAACGCGAAGCGGTCAGCGGCACGTCCGAAAATGGACTGGCAAACAAGAAACCTTACGTCCAAAGTTCACAGCTCACTCAAAGTCCTTTTACCACACACAGACACCGAAATGCGCATGTTGTCTATGTCTTGCTGTCTTGTTGGTGTTGCTTCTCCCTTGAGAAGATATGTCATGAAAACACATGACTCAAACTTGACATCAAAAACGTGGCCAAAAGCTAAAGTTTCTTTAGCAGCCTTCCAAGTTCCAAAATGAATTCACATCGATTGTAAAATTGCATCGAAACTTCTGAAACAAATTCAAACGAATTCCGGAATACTGCACATCCAAATCTAAACTTGCAAAAGGCACTAAAAGCAGTTTGAAAGCTTGTTGAAAACTGCTTCCACATATCCAAAACTGTTGTTGCACCAAAAACATTCGTTCTCCAGCAAAACTTGACCAAAACAGACATTACAAAGTGTGGTTGAATCCAAAAACATCTGTTCTCCTTACCATGACCACGAAAACAGCTGAAACTCACCAAAAACACATCGTCCATAGGGAGAAGGGGCGATACTTGTTGCCATAAGAGCAAAACCACCCACATAGCATATATGCACTGTTGCACATACCAAATACGGGTAAAACCCATGCAAAAGCCACTGACAGGAAACGGTAATGCCAGCAGACATGGAATATACCATTGTCACACAAGAGCTAGTGGGCAAAAGCCGAGAGCACGCATGTTGTTCGAAGGGGAAGACTGATAAGTCTGCTATACTTCAAAAACTTCAACAGATTATTGAATGTTGACAGCGGCCAGGTAACACTCTGCCCATGGAAATATTTGGGTGAATTGTTTTTTTTTTTGGCTGGTGCTGTGCGCGCTCCCTTTACCATGATTTTCTGTCTGTTTCGGGCTAGATTTTCCAAACCACCATGTTTTTTCCGTCTAGGACACATCCATCGAAGAGTTTGGAGTCTTAGAGTTTGTTTCTATTGCTATTTATTTTGTAATTTGTTTTACCTGGATGCTGCTGCTGCTGCAGTCCAGCAAAAAAAAAATCCAATACTTCCACGATGTGCCTTTCAATCGCATCTCAGCAACCAGATAAGATGGGCTGGACTGTCCTGTTTTGAGCTCTGACACTCCTCTTATCGGACTCTGTCCGTTCTTGCTGCCGATGTTTCACCCTGAGCTGCTTTTTTATTGTTGGCATTGTCGTACTGGCTGACGCTTCTACTGCATACGCCAACGTTTCACCTTTCTCCACCTCAACACACAACTGGCTTAATGCCGTCTGATAAGCTTGGTTTTTGTACCAGTCTCCAACCCATGCTAATCATCGTTATCTTTGTACCAAACAAACCAAATTACCACAACGCCAGTGAACCGGTGGTTAGTCATGCGTGCTCTCGGCGGTGCCATCACTAACTCTTGCTCTAACGACTCGGAAAGTCGGCGTCCCACACCTACAATCTTCTGATTGTCCCATTACAATTTGTTTCAATGGTTCGCAGTTGGACTCACCAACGCTTTTGGCGGCACTCTCCGGAAGACTGCTATTTTAGTCTGTATTTATCCTGGCGTGTACAGTTGTCACTTTGATACAGAAACTTTTGCATCGTGTGTCATTTAGTTAGTGCTAACAGAAGAGCGACCGCAAGGACTATGGAGACATAGAGCCATGCAGCCATCCAGAGAAAAAAAAAATCTCCGTCAGCAGCTAGAAGCACTGTACTAAATAGAATGCCGGCGGTCTGTCGCTAATGGATCTCTGCCAATATATTTCACATTGCCTCTGCTGAGTGTCTGGATCGAGTGGTTGCAGACCGTTGCTGGAAGTGGATTGCCGCACAGCTTTTACTGACGAAGATAACATGAGAGACGGATCTATGTTTCACGTTCCACATTAGTTTTCTTGGATTGGCTTTTTGGTGCTGGTTGTGTGTTTGTTTGTTGTGGGTGTTTGGGGTGGTTGCTTTTTTCTTGTTTGGTTTGATGGGATAGGCCAATCTAGTGACAAGACCACTGAGTTTACCTGTGACTCTATGTCAAGGTTCGCAAGACTGCCACAATCGTAACCTGCAAAAACATGCAATAGTAAGAATGCTGTCACCGTGATAGTGATATTTCTGGAAGCTATGTGTGGTGCGAATAGTATATGTGTTTGTCTTGAAGCTTTTATTTGGTGTTGCAACATCCACTTTTGGTGTGTTTTACTGATTATCAACAGATTTGGTGGTCATGGTCAAATGTTGCAGATGCTGTTAGCTTTTATGGTGTTTGGCAACATGGTTAGGTGATACAAGAAGTGGAAATTTGTTTTGATGTGAATTTGTTTTGCTTCACGAAGACTGCTAACAAGTTTGGATTTTGGTCGAGTTGGAGTTGTAGAATTGACTTGAAGTCAATCCATGTTTTTCACCAACTTTCTTCTCAAGGGAGAAAGGCAGTTGTGTCAAGACGGCAACGCATGCAGTAGACATGCTCACGTCGTGTTTGTGTGTGTGAAAGAAAGCTTTTAAACCACTTTGGGCTGAAACCTCCGGTTGTGTTGTCGGACGTTGTTTGGACAGACTTGCCGTTTGAGACTTAGTTGTCGCGTTGGTAACTTAGAGCGAAGGTTGGGTTCTTAACTTTGGATTCCGTTGCGCATAAGGTTTGCGAGCGCGGCAAGTAGATAAGATTTGACCTGATCGCTTCACAGCTCTGGATCTTCACTACATCGGGGTTACTTGCTACCGTTTCATACATAATGATTTCCATGGCTCTTGTCAATTGACTTGAAGACTGTGCATGGGGAGGTCGTACTGGCTGGCTTGGTGCTGTAGGTCAAGACTTGCAGCATTACCGATGCATGGCTTGGAGCTTGGAACTGGTGGTGGAAGTTTGGAACTGCCTGTTGGACAACAACGCATGAGAGCTTTCGGATGTTTCACTTGGTTTGTTCGCCTTTGTTTTATCGAGTTGGATTGGAAACTGTTTTGAGGGTGGTTGGTTGTTTGTTTGGGTTTGTTTTGGGTTTTTGTTTTGTGTCGCAAGTTTCCAATCTACGCCTTCGCAGTGCAGTGGGTATTGCAACATGTAGCGCCTTTGCTATTTTCTTGATTGCCACGATCACAACACTACTTTTCCAGTAAAGATTTCTCATCATCCACAACCTCAAAGGGTGGCAATGACTTTCAAGGTTAGATGTAGGTTCCATTGAGGAAGAAAAATCTTCTTCCTGATGCTTCATATTTGGTAGAAGGGAATGGTTTTGAAATTGGATTTTGCCACTTCCAAATGTTTCGTTGATTTGCAGTGCACTTGTGTCCATTGGTGATGACGCAGGATCAAAATTTGGATCTTTTTCAATTTTTTGGGTATGTAAAATATGGCTGCTTTGATCTCCCCAAAATTCTTTTACTTTGAAAAAATCAACATGTCGTTTTTCATCATGCTCGTTCGGCTACTGCTCCAAAAAAAAAACTCCCTCATCCACTTAGATGATATGCATGGTTTCTCGACTTGACTTTTGACTGGAAACGATTTTTTCTCGAAAACCAAAAAGGTGGGTGGGCCTCTACCAGGTTTTCACTGCTCTTTTTCAATGGCGTGATACACGAGGAACTGGGTTTATTTCACCATACTTATAAGGGCTCCATGTCCCCTGGCTCGGTGATAGAAATCTATTCCAAATTGGTTGAACGATTTGTTTTTTGCCTTAGAATTTTTTTGGGGAATGATGACGATCTGAAACAAAAACCTTCTCAATTTTTTCAAAGTGATTTGAGATTGTGATATTTTTGAACATTTTTTTTGTTGAAATAACATTTCAATTGGAAGTAAACCGCAAACTTACTTGCATTGAAACCAATGTGGGCTGTCACAGTCGACTGTTCCCGGATCCTTTTCCTTATTCATGTTGCACCCTTGTTTTTCCCAAAATTTTGAAGGATGATGATAACACACACTTGCGCATAGACTGTATGACAATGATGACATAATAGTGGCAATTTCTTGCTTGAATTTGATGTGAAGCAACCTCGATTCGAGATGTTGTAAGCATTATAGTTTCTGGATCTATTTCATTGCGGAATGGGTTCGTTCGGAAACTCACACAAAATCTGGAAAACACAACCTGTTGAAGTTCAACATGTACATATACTGTATGTACATATGATATATATATATATATAAATCATATATAGCATATATATCATATGGAGAACTCCCTGAAAAGAAACAAAGGGCCCACTATTTAAAATGGTGGTTCCTTTTGGATGGTGATAAACCCCTAGTAACATCATGGTGGTTCGGAAACCAACCTATTCAAAATGGTGGTTGGACTTCCAGGGATATCAATTGAAAAGGTCACTTTTTTTTCAGCATTCCAATTTTTTTTACATTTCACCTCCAGAATTTCCCGACGGCCATTTCGAAGCATTTGTAAGATTTGGGTCTTCGTGAATCCTTTGGAAGTAAAAACATCAAATATTGAGGCACTTTTCTTTTGGAAATCACCAACTTGGTTTGCCAAATTTGGTGGCACATCTCATGCTTGGATGTCCCAGGAAGTTAGCAAAAGATTAGGATCAGTGGGTTATAGCCCCAATATACTCCATTTACAGGTAGGTGAAATAACTCATGAATCAATCCTTCGCGGGACATCTAGTGTGCTGATTTATTGTGGGGAATGTGCTGATTTATTTCTGGCTCGACTTGCGAAAAGACGTTTCGAAAAAGGTTTTTGTTGCCCCCAAAGGGGGGCAACGCCCTCGGAGGTTTGGGAACCGCTTTTTTTTTGAGGAAATGGTCAGGGTCCAGAAACAGGGCTTGAAGCGGGCGGGGTGGCTGCAATGAACAATCTTTTTTGGGGGCAGTTTCATTGAAGGCGACAAATCATGGGGTGTTTTTTCTTGGATCATTTGTTCTTTTGTCACGAAGTTTCATTAATATCATTAAAATGGATCAGATTGCTGAGCTGAGTTAACCTTTCTCAATTTTGTTCCGTGTGGATGAGATTTCGGAAAAAGAACCCCAAAACCCTCCTGAGAAAGCCTTTAGGGGGTCCTTTCACATCTCCTCAGAAGGTATAAGTGTAATTGGAGGATTTTGGAACTAGGTTTTACCATAAAAATCAACCAAGTGTGGGTAAATACACCAGAAATGTGGGTAAAATCAACCATTTCCGGAAAAAAAAACCAAACGGCTGGGTTTTTGTGTTTTTCAGCAGATTTTGGGTCATTTTCAACCCAAAGAATTTGAATTGTGTTGGTTGGATGTTCCCTTCCAAGTTCCAGGCAGTTCACCTGAGCGAAAAAAGGGCCCCTGGTTGTTCAAGGTATATAGGGGAGGGGATTATACTACCCGATTATGTGGGGATTATAATAAACCATCAAATAAGGATCCCTATTAAACAACCAGTATTTCATGGAAAGTCTCCGATTTTTTTTTCCGTGGCTCACCTGAGTTTGGATTGGAGGAAAACAATGGGAAGATCCAATTTTTTGAGCCGGAGTCCAAAAAATGGCGGTCCCATTGACAGTGAGATTTTCGCATATATGAAATTTTTGAGGGATGATTTCTTTTTATGTGTTGGTTGTTGCGGATTATCATTTTTAGTCCTTATGCTTATCGTTTTTTTTTGAAGTGGACACGTGTCTAGCACCATTTTCTCAGCTGCACATGTCAAGTCGACCCGTTTTTCGGGTTAGCCACCCATTGCCTATATAGATGGCTTATAAATGGCGGTTTTTCCTAACTTCAATGGGATGATCATCCCAAGTAGGTATCCTAGTATCCCCGCTATTTGTTAGTCGGATGGGACCGTGTTTTATGTAATGCCAGGCCATGCCACGCGATGGTGAGGGCATGCGCGCCACGGAAATCAGCTTTCTTCAGGTGAGCTTGGTTGGATGAAACAAGATGGAAATCGCAGTGTCGTTTTTAACATGTTTTTTTTGCTGGAGATTTTTTATCAACTTCTTTTAACGAGCAGTTCAGTGTGTTCAGTGATTTGCTCCATGCAGGAACAGAACAAGCTGGTCTTAGAAACCCTCGAGCGCGTCTGATTCTCAGATATTTTTCCTTAACATTTATACATGGTTGTTTCAGTTGCATGATGAACCAAATCTTTACATGAAAAGTAGTTGTTTTGACCATTTCCATCCATTTTTCACATGCTTGGCACCTTTGTTTTTTTGGTACCAAAAAAATCAAGCCCAGCCCATGTGGGGTGAAACCACCAATGTCTCGGTTCAAACCCTGAGGTTGAGCATGAACGTGAACAAGCTCATGAGCAAATCAGAGCTTGTAAGGCTGTGGGACGGTGGAACGGAACCGGAACGGACCGGTCAGTGATCTCAGCTGCGATCGGTTGGTGGCGCTGAACCTCTGGGGACCCAGTGGTTTCCAATTTTTTTTTCAAGAATTTTTTCACCCCTAAAAAAAGGGAAGATTCCAGATGGGTTTGTTGAAAGCACCAACTACTAGTAGCTTTCTATTTTTTCATTTTGTTTAGGGTGTGAATGTTACCGTCCCATGCACCGTCCCATTGAGTGTCCGGGAGGGCAATGGCAGAAGAAAACATGAGGGAAATTACAATTTGGGTGGTGGTTTCAAATATTTAATATTTTTCACCCCCAAAATTTGGGGAAGATTCCTGTTTTGACATATTTTTCAGATGGGTTGAAACCACCAACTAGCTTTCTATTTGTTTTTTTTGTATGTGATTGTTTTGGAGTTTTACTGGGCCGGAAAACTAAAACTACTCAGTTGTACCAGGATTTTCTGTTTTTGAAGAGAAGAAATGAATTCAGGATTCCCTGTGGTGGAATCTAACATGGGGACCAGTCCAAGCGTGCAAACATATGATGTCTGCTTGGTTGGGCCAGAGGACGTTGGTTAATGCGCAGAAGGTTTATCAGCAACTGGTTGCTATTTTCAAGAAATGGCTGATTGAACGATGAGCAAAAAACAATGCAAAGTAATCGTTCTTTAAAAGTACTGTATATGATTTCATCTTTCCAGTAAACCAAAAATAAAAGCCGATTCCAGATGTCCGGCTATGCTTTTTTTCTTATGGTTTTGCGGGATGATTTTTTTTTGTGGTCCCCAGTTGGAGGATCCTCTCAATTGGTACTGTAAGCGGTTAGGATCACCCCCATTTATAAGCCGCCATGAATGGCCGTTTGGAAGGGGAGCAACCCCAACCCCAACGGGACCAACCAATCCTTATAGAGGACGACTAAAACGATCACCATGGATCAATTAGACACTGAACCACAGAGTCCTGAGAGTTCATCCCTCAACCGCCATGACCTGGATTGATCCCCTAGTCTCCTTGGGTTGGTCACGATTCACCTTTCGAGTTCGGGTTGATGGTGAACTCACTCACCATCCCCAAAAAGGGCACCAACTCGCAGAATTGCCATGTAAAATGGTGATTCAATATGGATGTTTCCAAAAATAGGGGTACCCCCAAAACACCCCAAAATGATCATTTTTAGTAGGAAAACCCATGGTTGTTGGATACCACCATTTTAGGAAACCCCCATATGGTGATTTTCTCATCCCATGATAGAATCATGGTGGCATTTTTCCATCTTCTCATTGGGAAGCCGGGGCCTTCAAACCAGGAACGTGATGCTGCACTACGAAGCGAACTTCAAGCTATTAATGACAAGTTCCTTAGAAAACGTAAGAAAGTTCGTTTTTTTTTGGATGAGGCCTTTAAAAGGGGTGGAAAACCTGATTTCCCTTGTGCAAAATTTGAAGTTTTTTTGGGTAGTTGGTGGAGTTTCGATGTTGGAGGATTTGATTTTATTTATTCTTTTCAGTGTTCTTTGTGGTTGGTTTTTGATTGGAGGGATTTCGCTCCCCCCACAAGGTACATCAGACAGAGTTTACAAGTTTGACATTCATTTGGGCTTTACACATTTCCACCATTTCTATGGACCGATTATTTATATATATATATATATGTATATAATTTTATACTGTGAATACCCGTAAAAAATTGAGATAGGTAGATCTTGGGGGGGGGGGGTGACCATATATATATATATATACACATATATATATATATGTACCCTGGACGTCGTTGCCACCATTTTAAAAATGGTGGGCTTCCTTCTGGAAGATGATTTTTACTTACCCCCACCAAAAAAGAATGGTGAAACTCGGCATCCCCAACCGGACTTAAAAAAAATGGTGGCCAAGGACCCAAGGACTTCCAGGGTATTTTTACACATATATATGGGTGTTTCCAAAAGTAAGTAGTGGGTTTTCCCCCCAAATCATCCATTTTAATAGGGTTTTCCATTATTTTCACCATCCATTTTGGGGGAAACACCCCTATTTTCGGAAACACGCACATATTATATATACATATATACACGCATAATCGCACCTGGTTTAAGTTACTAACCTTTGATCTTTTTAAGGGTCTTGCCAGGTGAGATTTTGCCATTTTTTTGAACAAATTACCCCCCAGAAATCTAACATAGATACCAAAAACGGCCATATTTAAAGGGGACCACCTTTTCCAAACCATCATTTTGGGTATCCATGTTAGTTTTCGGGGATGTACTCACACTTGGCCTACATTTAGATTGTTTGATCCTCCCAGAAAAACGGTAATTCAACAGAATCCTAGAGAGATTTTTGGCAATCTGGCGGCGAAGTTAGAAGTTAGAAAAGCCAATAAAACTGGAGGACATGGACGGGGGTCAATGAGCAACTCCAAGTTTGCAGCAAGGAAGAATAAACCTAGATTCTTCACTTTTTTGCAAAATTTTTTTCCCACTTTACGAAGGGAAAAGTTGTCCAAGGAGCTATGTGGAAGTGCCTTTGTTACGTTTTTGCGGGGAATTTCCTTTCCTATGAAAAAGGGACTTATTCAGTTGAAACATTCATCTTTTTTTCCTACTTGGAGGATCATCCCAGTTAGTAGCCCCCATTTATAAGCTATAAAAAGGCCCATAAAGCCCATTTTCTGAAAGGGGCCCACAACCCCAGGTCTTGGTTGGAGTTATTAAACCATGGGCCAATTAACCACTGAACCAAGTCCTGGGAGCCCATCCTCCAAGTACAACCCCCCCAAAAAGTTCACCTTTTACACCAGGCACTTTTGAGGATGGGCATCCCAACAAGGATGTACAAGCCAATCGTTACTTGGAGGATCATCCCAGTTAGTAACAGTTAGTAAGCCCCGTTTATAAGCCAGTTAGGGCGTTTATAAGGGGAACAATCCTACTTAAGGGATTTATTAACCATGGTTATTAACCACTTACTAAATGGGATGATCCTCCAAGTAGGGGACGTTCCAAGATGATCACCATTGGCACCCAGGATTGGCTCCCTAGCCGAACGCTTGCGGCAAGATAAGACGGAGACTGCTTCCAAGGTCGGAACGGGTTGGAAATTGAAAAGTTACCGTTTTCAGCCCCAAGGAAGGAAGCCGGAGAAAGTCTTCCAACCCCACCATCTTTCAAGGGGTTTTTGCTGTTAAACTTTGGGGGGGGGGGGTAATTTTTGAATTTTTGTGGCAAAAAAATATATTGAAGGGAGAGACATTTTGAACTTGACATCAGGGATAGATTTTGAAGTTGAAGAGCAATTTTTTGATAAAAGATCTTGCTGGTCACAGTTTCGTTGCTAAATGTTAAAGTTGATGGAATTGTTTTTAAAGTGATTGCTCGTGATTTGTTTTGCTTAAAGGGTCGGGTCTGGTTTATTGAGGATTTTGTGGGTGTTATCCTCTCCAAAGGTGTAAGTACAACAACTTTTAGGTCTTGGTCAAATTGAATTGAAACGAAAGAAGCTCCGAAAGAAAATTCCGAAACGCCGATGTTTCCCAATGCGTTTCCGTAGTGGGTTTCCTAAAAGGGGCAACATTTTGGTTTGACATGTTGCTAGAGTCTTGGTCCGCTTTGGTTCAATTCCAAACCTTTAAACGTAGATGCCTTGATTTTTGTACTGAATGTCGTGAAATTTGCACTAAATACCTATCGTTGTGTTCCGTTGAATGACCTCAAAAAAATCCATGGTCAATGGGAAATGCATTACCTTCCCCCCTTCAGCCTTAGGGGCTGCAAATCTGGTTCGTTGGTTGGTTGGTTCACCAAACAGAGATATCCCTCTTGTGTTTTTTTTGGTGGCTCACATATTACCACCAGCCCTGCTTCATTCTCATGCTTGGTTGCCAAAATTTTCGGATGCCTCGTCTCTAGCAAAATGTATGGATGATATTAGGCTCCAACGAATCGCTAAATGTACATCCTGCTCGCATTTTTGGCACCAAGCAGTTTTTGCATCCACGGATTTGATGTCGGCTGTCGGCACCAATCATTTTTTTTTTCGGATCTGCCAGGATGAGCATGTGCGAGTGCTTTCAGAGCAAAACAAGCAGATGCTCAGCATGCTAGAAACCGAGGCGATCTATTGAAGGGGTTCATATTAAAGGTGGAGGCCCCCGAGCCCAGTAATAAGTGGAGTTATGGGGCCCCTATGAATGGCCGAAAATAAATGGGTTTGCCTGGGGTTATAGCCCCTATAAGTGGAGTTATAAGTTACAACCCTACTTATAACTGGTAGGGGGGGCACCTTGTTTGGGGAACATGTTTTTATTTTTTTCTTCTGTGACTGCGATGGGGAACTTGGGTTCAAAAGAAGTCCACTTTTTGCGTCGATGTGGCTGGTTTTGACTTAGACGTGGATGAAGGATATCCCATTGGACGATGACCTACAAAATGCAGTTTGCAAAGATTTAGTACTTCCCCGAAACTAACATGCACACCAAAAATCCCCATAGTTGAGATGAAACTCCTTTTCCAAAGCATGAATTTTTGTGATCCATGTTGGTTTGTTCGGCAGTTTCAGGCAAGGTTTTTGTTGATGATTGATGAGGCAGTTTCATCAGTTTTTTGTAAATCGTAAGTATTATATACCTAGAACCCGAATGACCCATATTCATTCTGGAAGATTCAACCCATAAAATTGAAGGTCAACCCCCCAAAAAAGGGGTCAGTCGGGTTCTAGGTAGGTGAATATACCAGTCCCATGGATCCTATGGGATATAGGCTTGAACGCCTCAGTTTGGCTGAACGCCTCGATGCAAGGGCTGTGGCCTGTGTTTACAGTTTTTACGAATGTTTCAAGGATGAGCCGACTGGTATCCTTGCTGACAACCCTCAATCTTTAGTGACAAAAAAAGTGTACTTTCCCAAAGGTTTAACATGGAACCTGAAAATGGCTGGAATAGGAGATTCCTGTTGGAAACCCATCATTTTTAGGTTCCATGTTAAGCTTGGGGGTAGGGTTAAAAACACCCGACCAATTTTCTTTTAGCTGCCCTTTTCAACTTTTTTGCGGTAATGATACGTAAACAATATAGGACTCCATCACCGTCTTCTCGGCGGGCTTCTGCAGGAGCAAAAAGCGAAAGCCACGGCTGAGTCGATCAAGCAGCTGGAGAGTGACTCAACCAGTGATGGATTTAAGCAAGGGTGGCCCTGGCCCATGCCTAGTCTCCCTTTTGAGAAGAAACAGGGATCATTACCTATTTGGGGGGATGAAACAATACAAATGTATGGTAAATTTGAGGGATTTCCATGGATTTCCCCGCAAAATAGTGCATTGTTTGGGTTGGTGTCATATCATGAACCCTGACAAATGGGATAAAGCTACCTATTAGCTACTGCCGCATTAACAGGACTGTTGGGGATGTACCCAAAAACACACGCTTTTCGAGGCTTCTGAGTCTCCTCACCTTTCCCTCAACAAAACATCTCAAGGGAAATTTCAGGTGCCAGGTGGCTCAAGCCGTGACCTTTTTATCCCCAAAGGTTGGAGGTCACGATTCACCATTTCAACGGGGTCACGTGAGTTTTCACCATCCCAAAAAAGGGCACGATCGCAGAATTGCAAGGTGCACGGGTTCTTTGTCAATGTTGTTGGTCCAGTTGTAGAGTTCATGTTGTATCTCTCCCATTTGGCGGTTGTTTTATATGGATTCCATGTGGATTCAGAACATAATGGGTTATACAAATCTCTCCAAAACGGCAGTATTTCCACCCCACATTTTTTTTCACACAACTTTGATCGTAAGACGAGACATTTTTTGTTTCCACCAATTTCTTTTGGTTGATGTAAGAAACTTGCTCTTGAGCGAAGTCTAAAGCTGGCCAAAATGGCATTGGAGAAGAATAAGGTGCCCTATATGAATGTGATATTTTTTTCATATTCCGAACCTACTGTTGATAGAAAAAAATCCCTCTAACCACCTGGGATGGTGCTACAAACACGTCGTTTTTTTTTTTTTTTCCGGATTTTCACTACCAACCTCAACTGGTGAGTCTACCAGATTTCTGGTTGCCATCAACAGTATCACCTACTTGTGTCTCTTCTTCCCTAAAATTCTGCAGTTGGTCCTCCCATCTCAACGAAAGAATCATCCTGAAAAATTCCACAAATCCTTACATTTTTCACATGTTTTCTTATCTAGAACTAGGTGGTGGTTTCAATTTAAAAAAAAAAATCATCCCCAGTTTGGGGAAATCATCCAATTTGACTAATATGTTTCAAGTAGGTTTGTTCAACCATCAACTGGAGAATCCTTGGTAGAATTCTTGTGGAGATTCTTTACAAAAGGGGACAAGGCATGAAGGTGTTGTTCGGCTGGATGGATTGTGGGTTGGAAGATGGAAGGGTGAAGAAATGGCGATTCCTACTCGGAGGATCATCCCATTTAGTAAGTGGTTAATAGCCATGGTTAATAAATCCCCGAAGTAAGGTTGTCCCCCTTCTAATGGCCTAAATGGCTTATAAATGGGGGTTACTAACTACTTACTAACTGGGATGATCCTCCAAGTATATGAAGGTGGGACCGAAACCAAGGTATACATGAGGTTATGGGGTCCCTAGAAATGGCCTTATATTGGGGCAACTTTAGTTATAACCACTGTAGGTGGAATTATAACCCCATTTATAACTGCTAGGGGCACACCTTGTAGGGGCTTTTGATGAAATGTTTGTTTTGCAAAACCTGTGATGATATTTCTCTCGATTTTTTGGGGTGGTTCAAAAAGGGATGACACAAAAAGGTGATAGGTAGAATCATTGCTTACACAGTAGTCAAATCATGAAAAAATTGAGTGCGATATCCAAGATGCTTCAGATTGGATGAGTACAAAGTACAAAAGATATTAATATTTGAAGGCCGGACAATAATCGTGTCCTCCGGCGATCGGGGATGACAAGGTCACGGCTTGAATCAAACGGGCTGTTGGATTGTTTGTCTTGGTAGCGACTTTTCGTATGGATCTTTCAAAAGATTTTTTTTTGGAAATGTCAGGTGTTCCAAAGCATCTTGTGGAGGTTTTTAAGGAAATGTGTGGGGCGGGGCATTATTTTTTTTGGTCCACCAAATTCTCCACGTGTGTCTTCTTGAGCAAAGGTTGATGCTGGCAAGTTTATCTCCAATAGGATGGACATTCCTTTGAGGGGAATTTTCTAGGATTTTTACCCCGGAAATGACCTCCCCTGCAATGAAAGTATGGAAAAAAAGCGGTTGAAAAAAGAAATTGAAAAGAGGGATACCAACCCTGAAATGTAGGATATGAACTTACCAAAGCCTGAAATGTCATTAATGAAACAAATCCAAAATGCAAATATATACATATATACATGCATAATTTATATATATATATAGGTATATACAAATACATAGTAAATGATTCATTTGATCAAAAATCCAACCTTTTCTCCGTCTACCACAGGCCGTTTTAACGGGCCGTAACCTCACCGTAACGCAGAAAAACGCCACAAGCTGATGGTGGTTGCCTGAAGCCGTGCAGCTGAGGTAAGAATCGCAAGCTGCAGAAGATTGCGGAGGAGAAATTTGGTGCTGCTTGTTTTTTTTCTTCTAATTTTTGTGTTTTTTTTTGATTATTTTTTTAAAACCTTTTTTTTGTTTTTTTTGAGTAGGTCGGGGGGTAATTTTTTTTGGGGGGGAGTGGGGTTGCCAAAAACCAGCTTGCTCCNAAAACCTTTTTTTGTTTTTTTTTGAGAGCGGGGGAATTTTTTTGGGGGGAGTGGGGTGCCAAAAACCAGCTTGCTCCAAAGTTTTGGTGGATGTCATTTAAGCGAGGTTTTTTTCATGTTTTTGTGTCGATTTTTTTGGTGGGAAACCTAAACTGCACTGTTTTCCACCAAAGAAGCTGCTTGAACCTCGGACTCAAGTAGGAATTCTTTAAAGCATCCAAAAAAAAAGACACTTCACACTACCTCAAATGGATATATACCCCTCCGAAAAAACTCACCGGCTGGAACCGGAAAATGCCCCCTTTTGGAAAAGGAGAAACATGTACAAACCCAGCAATTCTTTTTGGGGTTCAAAATGTCAGTTGTTCGGGGTTGTAGAGTCAGTTTTCGGAAGCTTTTCATGAAGCTTTCTTCTGAATGAAACCGAGGTAGCTGGAAAAAAGTGTGTAACTGCCATCAAGCCAATTTTTACCATACCCCCGAAAACCAACATGCCAATGGAAAAAACCCAACCATTCGAGTCAGATGTATCTTTCCTATTGAAAATCAGGGGATTTTTCCATTGATTTGGAGGGGGAATCACCCCCCCCTTCTCCTTAAGAATCCTATTAATCTGGTCAAGTGATAGAGACCTCACACAAGCAAAAACCACCAAAAAGGTATGCTATGTGATCGTTTACCTGAGGGTACCTCACCATTCCGAAGGTGTTTTTGGACAATCCAGTTTTCCAGGTGACCTTTTTTAAATCCATCCTTCAAGCTCCGACTGTCCAGGAGTTTGACACTGCCAAAGCCGACTTGGAACGGCAGGTGCCGGTAGTTTTTGCGTGTTTTTTGTTGGGATTTCCCATTTTTGAACCAACAAAACAGTCACAAGTTTTCCAATTCAGAAATGATAATATTTTTTTCCACAAAAATATGCTGGGTGAATGAGGATGGCATAGTTTCATCAGGTTGATGTTTGTTTAAATCTTGAATTTCTTCAGCTGAAACAGAAAGAGATTCTCTAAAGGAGGATTTTCCGAAATGGATGATGTTTTTTTTTCCCTGCAAGTAGATGAGCACTAAAAAAAGGGCACCTGGTTATTCTGGTTCTTTAGGGTATTTTTTTTTGGGATGCAATACTGCCGATTTCTATGGGGATTATTTCATAAAGCTTTATAAGGATCCCGTCATTAACCAACCAGTAGCCCCCTGAAAACTAAAGAATATCCCCTGAAAATTGATGGTTGGTTCAGATGATTCATTTCCTTTTAAAAAACGGTCCCTTTTTCAGGGGACGAGCTGTTCATCTTCGGGGGGGGGGTTAAATGGAAAGTACTTGGATGTCCCATGAAGTTAGGATTAAAGGTTAGGATCAGTGGGTTATAACCTCAATATACGCCATTTATAAGGAGGTGAAACAACCCATTGATCCTATCCATTTAATTGCTAACTTCCAAAAGTACGTGAAATAACCCATTGATCCGATCACCATTGATTCGATCCCAAACCCATCCCAGGACATCCAAGTACTGGAATGGTATATTTACAAACAAATGGAAGGTTGATGTTTATGGTAAATACTAGGTGATTCAAGCCGTGACCTTTTCATCCCCAAACCTTGGAGGTCACGATTCACCATTTAAAAGGGTCACGTGAACTCACCATCCCAAAAAGGTCACCAGCAGAATTGCCAGGTGGTTGATGTGGATGTTTCCAAAAAATAGGGGTATCCCCAAATCATCCATTTAAAGAAGGTTTTCCATTATAAACCATGCATTTTGGGGTACCTCTATTTTTGGAAACACCCATGTTGATGGTAAATAGGGGATGGTATCATAGTTTCAGGGATAGTATCATAGCAGCCATTTGGAGCCCCCACCTGACTCCTGACCTTGAAAAGCTCTGCTTTCCACATGTGGATTTCCTGGCCAAGCACCGGGCACGGTGGTGAGTAGTGATTTTTTCAACGTTGAGGAGGTTCAGAAATTCAGGCGAGTTTACACACCAGTTGGGATGTATCAAAAACCTTGTAAATAGTGGGGATTTCAACTACCAACCTATCAACTGGTGCAACAGCCGGATTTCTGGTTGCCATCAACCGTATCTCCATTATTTTTACACTGGCCCAAAGTTGTGCCAAAAAGTCTCAGGTATGGTGTCTGATATTTTATTTATATTAGCGATGTATCATGAACGCTGTGTATTTATATACCCTCCAGGGAACTAGCATATCCCACCTGGGAAAAAGCAAAAACATCTTCAAAAGTGCCTTGGTAGCGGATATGTTAATTCCCTGGAGGGTACGTTCTTTTTTTTCGATACCAAGGCAAATTATAGCATCCACAGCCGAGGTCACCCATGAAGTAGTTTAGAAGGGGAATCCTCCCAAAATCGCCTGAATTCAGGCTTAGAAATTATAGGAAACTTTGCCCATATTTTTCATAATATATATGTACATACATGTATCATTGATGTGATGAAACATGTGTGTTTGACTTTCGTGGTTGGTGTTTTTGTAAGCTCCACTGGCAGCTGATTCAATGTCAAATTGGTGGAGGTTAACCCTGAACAAGTGGCTGGTGGCTGACCATGCGTGGGGTATATACATATCACCATTCTATCTATAGTTGCTGCAGATTATATATATGTATACTATGACATCTCTATAGTTGGAGAACTATTTTGGCTTGGGGAAGAACAGATACTGTACCTATTTGACAGAGGTTGGGTTTTCTAGCATCATTTTTTCTAAGAAATTTCCAACAGACCCGAAAAGAACATACCCCAGGTACCCCCAAAATACCAAGATGAAAGGATTTTCTTCTTAAACAGCTGGTGATTCCGGTCCAAGGTATGTTCCAGGGGTATGTTGGAGTTTTCTTAGACTGTTTCAAAAGTAATCTAGCTTTCTTAGAATATTTTGGATCTACCCCCCACCCAGGATTCCAGTCACCTTTTCCGCAATCATGAACCATTTTTAGGATCGGGAATCCCGAACCCTAAACCTTCAATTTGTGACGATTGCATCCTGGGTGGGGGGGGGGTAGATCCAAAGAAGATTCCTATTTTCCAAAGGAATCTTGGTTTCTTTCCCATCGATACTTGGTCCCAGGTCTCCGAAGCCAAATCGAAGTGTGCGGATACAGTGGCCACAGTGAAGAGTCACTGGGCCTACACGAGAAGTGGTTGAAAAGTCACTGGTTTAAGTCACACGCAATAAGCTCAATAACCCAAAGAAACATTTTTTTGTTGTGTTCCTTTAGGGATTCCCATAACTTATATATAGATATGATTTATTTCCTACTGTAAAAACAAGTTTTCCCAATTTGCTTATTTTATCAGAGATTTCTTCTTGCCGGGAGCCTCCTGCGAAATTTACGATTTTTCAAGTCGATGTGTAAGTATTAGGGTTTGCGATGTTCATGTCCCGTCTTGGTAGGTTCTAAGCATCACTCCAGAAGGGGCTACGATGATGATGGGTTCAATCCACATCACCTGTTCTTGCGATGTTCTATACGAGGGGACATGAATCTCGCAAAGCCTGTTTTTGTCAACATGACTCCCTAATTTTGGGGGCTTCAACGAATGTTTATTTCTTCCACATGTTCTTTTGTTAATGATGTTTACACGGGGACATGAATCTCGCAGACCCTGTCTATGTACAAACATCATGAGAAATTGATAGAGTATCCTACACAATTTTTTGCTGGATAGTTAAACATTGTTTCAATTCTATCAAACCGCTTCCGGGAAAGCAGTTGAACAGAAAACCGACCATATGAATGAAGCATTGAAAAGAACATTGGATTTGTGAACCGATTTGCCATGACAACGAAAACCAAACAACAAACAACAACCACCCCCATTTGTCGGTTGTGGGACGGTTACCAGATCTCCATTTACATGCTAACCCTTTCAGGTCTTTTCACTTTGAAGATCCCAAAATATTGATTCAGCCTCACTTCATGTGAATTTTCGCTCAACAAAATGTTGAATCATAGACACTTTGAAAAAGATGCCAAAGGTCGGACCAAATGAATAGGAAAATCTTTGATATGCGTGACAATCCCAGGTACGCCAATGTTACTCGACCCCCGAAAAATCGTCATCCCAACAGATTTTTCGTGCAAAAATCCATGGGGAATGAGTTACAAGGTCAAAGAAGTCTTAACGAGACATTGAGGCGCGGGTTTCGGGTTGTTTCGTTGAGGTTATCGAGGGGCGGTTTTTTTCCCATTACGGATCCACGGGACGAACGGTATATTTCCCTACCATAAATTTTAGCCAAATGTAGGTAAATATATCATATATGGATCCTATGTTTTTTTTTTTAAGAGGGCGACCGTTTTTGTTGCCGGAAATCTTTGGGTGAATTCAGTTTATCTTAAAAGTGTCAAGATGGGTGTTGAGAGAGTTGCACAACAAAATGTTGGAATTTTGGTATTTAATTCTGGCAATTTATGGAGTTTTGATAAGGGAATACACTATCAACCCCCCAAAATGGACGATGTCAGAAGCTATCAACAACAAGGATTCTTATTCAAGCAGTGACCGATGGAATGTATGGAAATATAGAGTGACTCGGTGGCGTCATCTCCAAAGTCCTTTATATAAAGAATTTCCACTTATTTCAAGGGAGTTTCGTTGATGAACGATGCAATAATTCAAGGATTTCACAGTATTCTGAATTCATCCCAGATCGTATGGCTATTGATTTTCTTCACCAAACAAAATCAAGGAGATTTGTGTTGCAGGGTAGTGTAGCCCCCTACGGGTGTGCATCCCCAAACATCTTGGGCCGAATTTTGTGAGCCCCGAAGCGGTTTTTTAGCGGTGGTCTGCATTGGCAACCCCTCGGTCTTTGGAGAAACTCATGGGGATAGGTTACGGTTAGGAAGAGTTTCGGAGTCCAAACACATAAACACCTCCAGGTTATCAGATATATTTGTGACATACCCTTCAGGGAACAAACGTATTCCCTCCCAGCCGGCACTTTTGAACATTATTTTGCTTTTTTCCCAAGGTGGGATATGTTATTTTTTTTTGCAAGTGTTTCGTGGGTCAGTTAGTGTGTATGTGAATGGAAATGGGCTATACATTTTGCTGGGTAAACATGATTGAAATCATCAAAGGAATCAAGAAGGAACCCTTGCCTGTACCCCCTTGGAATGAGAAGGCAGAACCACCACCAATTGATGCTTACGTGCTGATAGATAATCTAGGTGGTGGTTTCAAATATTCTATTTTCATCCCTACTTGGGGAAGATTCCCAATTTGACTACTGTAATATTTTTCAAATGGGTTGAAACCACCAACTAGTAATAGTTAGACCCATACTATTTTGAAGGGCTTACTCCCAGAAATTCTGAGGTAAATGCCATTGAAATCGGACCGACTTGGAGCCCAGGTCGAATATCCAAAACACCGAAGCAAAGACACGGGTCCGACCTCACCTGCCTTCCTTGCTGGCTGGCAACTTGTTGGGGGTTGTGGCTACTTGCTGACTTGAGCAATGAGTCACCAAATCCTGGTGATTTGGGGTGTTGGGGATGATATTTCCTACCCAGTTATGTGGGGTTTAGTCATAAACCATGAGATAAGGATCCCGTCATGAAACACTTGGTGACTGGGGTTTTGAAAAATGCCTTCCTTGCTGGTTAAGTTCATGCGAGGGACACATTTCATGGTGACCATTCACCGGAGGAGGAGGGAATTCCCCCAAATGGTAGGTGATTTAAAGGGGAATTCCACCCAAAATGTCCAAAAGGTTCAGGTTAGGAACCATAGTAATTCGCCCAAGTTCATTCGCTTTAATCAGTTAGGAAAGGGGAGGCATTTTTGCCCCAAGAAAATCATCCTTGAGAGCTGTTAGCAGAGGGAAAAAATTGGCAAGTCCTGTGTGTCTTTTTGAGAGTATCTTTAATAGATAAGTATAGCCGACTAGGATTGCTACGATATAAAGGTATCTATATATTTATTTATGTGTGATATATATATATATATTTACATACAGATATATATATACATATTTTTAGATATATATATATATATATATATGTATACATCTACACCTTTAAAAAGCACAAAAGACTGTTGATGAAAGCAATCACTCCCAAATTTGAGTTGATATGGCACTTTTTTCAATACCAACCCCATTATTTACAAGGTTTTTCATCAACAGTATCAACANCAAACCTGTGATAAAGATGAGCCCCGCTTAAAAATAATGTGCTTTCTGGGCCCTCCAAACTGGCAGCTGTTTTTGGCTGACTTTTGTCACTCGTGCGAATTTTAAGGTACCCCACCCTACAAAGCTACCTTTTCACAGGAAATAAGACCTTATTAACAGGTTATCAACCACTATTTTCCCTTAACAAGACCGCAATAAGACCTTATTTCTTGGAGAGCTAGCTTTGGGGGGGTGTACCTTACAATTCCCATGGTCGTATAGTAGCAACAATCCGGAAAAAGGGGGTAAAGGCTTTCTAAGTATGGTGGTTCATCATAGACCTTGGTTGACCCATCATAGACCTTGGTCGGGATAGGAGGGTACTGTGTGATTTTGTATCACCACAAGAAAGGACTCAGAGATGGCTGGTTGTGGGACAGCCAGGAACGCCATTTTTATTTATCAACCTTCCTCCCAAAACCAGCCAAAGTTGGAAGGAAGCTAGAAAAAGAAACAGAAAGATGCACCAACAATATCATTCTATTTCCGACAGTGTGGGCCAGAACGTGTGTGTTTTTGAGAAGACTGCTATCTTTTCTTGAGACGTTTTAGAACATATAGATATATACATACATATACATATGTATATATACCCTCCGCAACTATAGAAGCTTGACAAGTGCTCCCAAGTTTGGTCCAAAACGAAACGCTTTGGCCTCGGCTTTTGGAAACGTTTGGCTTCAGCCCAAAAGGGCCGCCTTTCCGGGTCCGGGGGCGAACTGATCCGAGAGCGCACGACATTTGGAGGGTCCAACAATCTTCACGTTGCAGGCGATTGTCGAGCTGGGGTGGTTGTGCTTGGAGGTTCATTTCTTTTGGAAGTCCTTGGGTTTCCACCATTTTTTTAGTCCGGTTGGTTTGCGAGTTTCACCATGAATTTAGTAGGGGTTTATCATCATCCAAAAGGGAACCCACCATATTTAAAAAATATCCTGGTTGACTTCCAGGCTTTCTATACTAAGAGGGGTGTGAATCGACGTGCAGTGAATCAACTCATTCTATCGGGATTCTGACAATGATTCTCTTCATGGGAGGTTGTCAAAGGTGGGCCCCCGAGCCCGGTTATAAGTAGGGTAAGTTGTAAATCCACTTATTTCGGGGGTATTTTCGTTATAACCCCAGCTATATACCCATTTATTTTGTTTTAGGCCATTTCTAGGGGCGGGCCCCATGTCACTCCATGTCACTAAGGATCGGCGATCGGGGCTCCTAATTGGTGAAGATATCGAACCCTAATTGGACGAAAACATGTTGACACCAACAACTCGAATTTCTGAACTTTGAGGTTAAAGGGGGCAACCACTTCTGAGGATTGAAACAACTTCTGTTTTTTTCGAATTAAACTTTAAACCACCCTTTAGTTATTTCGGGATTCTGAAATCGCCAAAAATTGTTGGGAATGCCCTTCTTGAACTACCAGAATTTCATGAAATGTATTTCCTCTAGAAAATTCATAGCTTGTCCCTGAAGAAAATGATAGTTGGAAGAATAACTCTTTCCTTTTCGGGGCCCGGTACCTTTTCAGGGGTTATGTTAAACTTCATGGAATGTAAGGATCCAGGTATGTCCTTAGAAAGGAACTTCCCTTACAATCCTATTCTGTGGATGGGATTTTCGACCATCAATCCTACTCTGGAGAGGGGTCTGGGGGGGACCCCATTTGCCACGGAAAATTTTCTGAGGGAACTTGGAGGATGGGATCCCAGGACTTGGTTCCAGTCATGGTTCCCAAGACCTGGGGTTGTTAAACACCCCTTCCAAACGGTTCCCTTTGTATGGCTGAGAAAATGGGGGTGATCCGATCGCTAAGTGGTGAAGGCAAGCATGGCCCTCCCCCAATACTTTTGCGCAACTCTTCCCCCCCAATTTTTTTGATTGATCCTTGTGAACGAATGGCTAGTAAACCTCCCCCCCTCAACGTATCCCCCCTTGGTCACGATTCTGATCAACGCCGTACACCTCAAAAACGCCGGTCTCACCTCGTTGGATGACGTTTAGTTTCCTCGTTTCCCCCCAAAAAACAAACAAAAGCAGCTCGTTTCGACAGGGATCATTGAATTACCCATTTTGGGGGATCAAAGACTGTACAAATAGTGCCTTGTTTGGGTTGGTGTCATATGAACCCTGCTTTGGGGAACATGTTTGGGTTAGTGGGTTATAACCCCAATATACTCCATTTAGAAGTAGGTTATAATGACACCTGTTTCGTTTTGTCGTCTTCCTTTTGTAAAGGTACAAAGTCCTGCCACGTCACGTGATTTTTTGTTGAGTCCCATTTACTACTACACGTTCCTTGGCTCCGAAACTGTGGGCAACGGCAACTGCCAAATCATGGGGCAGAGACTTGGGTCGAAAAAAAAGAGTTCAAGGAAAAACATAACTGAGACATTTGATGAAATTCGCTTGAACGATTTTTTCTTGGGGGCCTGGTGTCATTTTTGAGGTCATATTTTTGACACTCTGGTAAACGATCACATAGCGATTGCTGGTATATCCCCATTTCAATTCCAGGAAATACATCGACTCAATCCGAGTCCATTTTGACCCGGCAGTTATGTTAGTTTACCAGAGTGTAACTGAGAATGTACAGAAATTGGCTTGGAACTAACATAACTGCCAGTTGCGTTATCTTACCCAAGCCCCAAAAATGTATAGAATGTAAAGTGTTTTCTTGGAATCCACACCCAAAAAAAAGGCCATTGCTTTTTTTGGACGGAAATTTTTCCTAGAAAAATCCATCAGCTTGGAGTGGGGGACATCAAAAAAAAACATTTTTTTTTGGTCAAAAAATGGGGCCGATTTGACTTACCTTTTTGGGTCAAAATAGGGTAGGTTAGGGTTTAGGGTCCGAAAATAAACCAATACGTAGGGACGGTTAGCCATCTACTTTTCAATTGCCGTAAGACTTTCAGGGAATTCTTCGAGACTAAAGATATCCATGGGTGGCATCCCCAAAAGTGAGGGCAGAACGCTCGATTTTTTAGGTGAATTTGTGAAACGCCTGTGTTTTTTAGTCTATAAAGGAAGGGATTATTGATGCCTTATTATGATTGATATTGTATTACATGTATACATATATACATGATAATATGTATTAGATTCTATTGTCTGCTATAAAGATTGTAGAAAAAGCAACGACCTCTAATGCTTCTAAGGTCCTTTCTTTGCACTATTCACCAAGAAGTATCATGAAATATCAAATGGCTGTCGTGTTTGAACCTTGTTATTTCATGTACAAAACAAGGTTTCTGCTTCAAAATGTCAAGCAATCGAGGTTTTTCACGATCTTCATTTTCATCAATTTGCTACCGCGCTTGAAAAGCAGCATCGGTGGTCTCGGCGGGATTGGAGGAAGTCCAGCCTTTTTGGACGGATCATGGAGGTTATCCTTGATGCCGGCAGCAGCCTAGAAGTGAAATCTGCACTTCTGGGAGGAGACGACTTTGCAGTTGATGGTTGGATGGTTGAGGGGGAAATTTGGAAGTGGATTTTTTTTTCCCCGGTCCTTGACGAAGCCTGTGTTCGGAGTGACGACATGAGATTTGGGGTGTAGATATCTAACTAAGTCCCTTCCTAGCTGTTTTTTTTCGTTAAGAAACATTCTTCTCTACAAAGCGAGTCGAAAATTGGAGATGCCATTTCTCAAAAGTGAGAGGCTTCATCTCTTTTTGTCGGTGAAAAATCAGTGGTGAACAAAATTTTTTCAATGTGAAGTTCCCACAAGGGGTGTCCTCCTGAAGGGTGGTGGTGAATAGCAACGGTGGATTTTTCTTTCTGATTTCAGTTGGCGACGGGCCACTGCAAAAGGTGGCGAAGCAAAGTTCTCGGGGCCCATGATAAACCAAGACGAATGGGAGTGGCTATCGCCATGCTATTTTCCAGGTGGTATATATATATATATATATAAATCCAGATTAGTAAAAAATTGGAATTTGAGCTATTTCATATGGAATCACTATTTTTCTTTTTTTGCTCGGCTCCGCTGCTTAAGTTTTAAAGCAACCGTGTCAAAACTCACCTAAAATTGCTGGGACATAAACCCTGATGTTTTTCAGTGGTTTCGCTATAGTGAAATACAATGCAAACAAAAATTAGAGACATAATATGGAGCCAAAAACCCACTTGCGAAGCACTGAAACCTCATGGGGTCGTTCGACTGGAATTTTCTTGCGGGATTGTTTAGCGGTGGAATCTTCCTGAGATGTCAGTATTTTGTGGTGGATCATATTGTCCGGAGATTGGGTGTGTCTCACTCAAAATTAGGGATTCTCCCCCACCAAAATGTGCATGGCTAGTCAACCTAACCCAACCCCCCTAACTTACCCCCCCAGAAATAAGCCCTTAATATCGTTGCTAGTGTGAAAAGCCCTTGTGGCTGCTTGGTGTTTTTGCTTTTGCACTCGCTGCCCTTGCGTGCTCGCCGCTTTGCTTTTTTATTTTTACACTTTTTTCTCTTTGGCATTTTAGCTGACTAATCTAGTATGCGATCTGGAAAGGTGCTGCGCTGCTTGATGCCACGATAAATGTCTTCTGAAGCCGTTTTAGCAATTCAGCTATATTTTTTTTTGGGGTTTTGTTCTCTTTTGTTTGTTGTCTCCATGCTGCAAGTCAACGCGCTGGACGGCAGTATTCAGACTGTCGGTGCAACGCCATCGAGCACCATCAGAGAACTGAAGCATATGCTGGTTGATCAGAGGCTCTGGGAAGATTGTATTGATCGCAAAATTGGGAGAGCAACGATCCTGACCCATGCAGTGTTAGGAATTCTTCATGCCGATTTCAATGCTACACTGGTGTACTCAAGGGCAAAACTTGAAGTAGCAAGGGCAAAGGACATTTGCGAAAAGGGTTTTGTCCAAATCATCATACCACGTGACATCGACAGCATTGCCTCTGGGGCATTCATGCGCTGTGACCAAGCAGTTGTGGTGGAACTGCCTGATTCGGTTGATTACATTGGTCGGCATGCATTCATGGGTTGTATGTTTTTGGAAAGAGTCCAATTTATCAAGACATCTATCAGCAAAGCACAACAGAGGAGAAAGCGATGTCTTTCTCCCTAACACCTGTGCATTTGAAGTTCCAACAAGGAGTCCCACAATGGGATTTGATTAGTGTGCGCACTAAGGATCGTGGGGAATAGAGATGCTGGGGTCAGAGTAGCAGTAAACTAAGTAGTAGTAGACTAGTAGTATAATTTTCTAGGGAGTAAGTGGCGCAGTTCTGATTTGGTGTACCGCGGTGCATGCCGTACATGCTTGATTGCTCCATGTTGTGTGCGTTACCGTCTTAGCTAGCAGGCTTAGAGTTCTTGACTTTGCTTTTTATCCTTTTTTTTGTTGCCGTGGGAATGCTGCAGCTCAGCGCAATGTTCGCTTCAGAGCCGGTGCCCAAATATTTCTTGGAGGGGGGCCGGTGGTATTGGTGGTGGGATGATGAGCTCTGGGTTTGGGAGGAGGTACGCGTTTTTGCTACGCCTTTGTTTTTTTTCGCTTGTGTTTGTTTCTTTGGATGCAGGTCTGGCAAGAGCATGCAAGCTGGCAAGAATGGATCGGGGCGGCCTGGTGGCCATATGACGAGCTCTGCGAATGGCGCTGTGGTCAAGACTTTTGGGAAGACCGTGGGCGCGGTTGAGAGGAGCGGGTTGGGTGGGGCGGTAGGGGCGGGGGGATGTGATGTTGTATTTGGTGCACAGGACATCCTCGAGACAAAGCTGTTCACCAGGCGGTGGACCATGGATCCCCCACCAGATCCAAGCGACTGGTTGGCTACATGTGCGTGCCACGTTTGTTTTTTATATATTTTTTTGTTGGTTGGTTGTTTGAACAATGTTCAGGTGAAGCCTGGGAAAGATCATGGAATAGGTCCTAAATGCGCACCGCTTTGGCCAGCAAGGTGAGCGTGTATGTGAATGTAGTTATTGTCGTTTTTTTGCTTCTTATAATTGCGCGGGGTATGGTCAGGTACCAAGAGATATTGAGAATCTCATTTTAACATTTCAACAATGATTCCCGCATCGGGATTTGATTAGTGTGCGCACTAAGGATCGTGGGGAAAAGGGATGCTGCGGTCAGAATAGCAGTAGACTACTAGTAGTAAAAGTACCAGCAGTAGTAGGACTAGTAGTAGTAGTAGTAGTAGTAGTAGTAGTAGTAGTAGTAGTAGTAGTAGTAGTAGTAGTAGTAGTAGTAGTAGTAGTAGTAGTAGTAGTAGTAGACAGATACAGAGATATAAGTTGCAGGGTGAACCTTCTGCTTTGAAGGGTGAACCTCTAGCGCTTGCCTTCGCATGTGTGCTTTTGCTTGAGGGTGGATCTCCTCCTTTGCGCTTGTGTTTGCCGCTTTTGCGCTTGTGATTGCTAAAGTTAAAAGAGGATACCAAAGCCTGGATGAAAAGCTAAAAGAGGATACCAAAGCAGAAGGTTCACCCTCTGGCATGTAAATGGCTTTGGCATGCGGTTTACCTTCGCATGTGTGCTTTTGCTTGAGGGTGGATCTCCTCTCGGATCTCCTCCTTTGCGCTTGTGTAGATCACTCAAGAGTGGAGCATGCGTTACAGGAGTGGTCGAGACACATCGGCGTCACTCAAGCGGTGAAGGCAATGCGCCTGCTGATGCGCTACTATCATGCACGATGCGTGTGCAGAGCCGATCAAACCGGTTTGATCGGCCACTTGGAGACAATGTGTAACAATCGCGATATTGCGCACTGCATGGCCAGCTTCTTGTGATCTGACCGGAGCTGGCAAGGGTGCCCAAGTCAGGTGGTATGTTTGTGTGGCTTCTTTTCGATTTAAGTTGTTTCAGTCCTGTGTAGCAGGTGCCAATTCAGTGCAGCAAAAATGAAAGACAAAATGTGTCAATGTCCATGAGTGATGCGATGCATGGATCGCTGTGCGACCACCGGCACAAGCCTTGCACGCATAGATTTTTCTTAGTATGTTTGCATTTTGCAGTGAGTTCGAAGCAGCTGGTGAGCTTTTTTACTCGAAGCTGCTGGGGAGCTAGCGTGTAATGTTGTGCTTGAGAACAGCTGGAAAACTCGGTGAATTGGACGTGGAGATGTCCGTGGCCGTGCAGCCCAGGTTGCTGCCGGCCCCAGTTCAAGACCATTGTTCTATTACACCCCAGAGGTGAACATCAAAATGGTGCCAAGAACATCTTGTTTTTTTTTACAGGGATCATGAAATGGGACCCATTTTTTTAGGGGCTCGATCAAAACTTGATTCGCAAACATATTCCTGGCAAATTTGAAGGATTTCGATAGATTTTCCCACTAATCTTTTGGAGATTTTTACTAACCATGGTTATTAACCACTTACAAGTCCTGGGGTGATTCTCCAAGATTTTTTCAAGCATGTAATTTTGGGGGATTTCCTTGGGGGTATTTGCCCACATGAGTCGCTGGTGAAAAACTCCAGGACTCGCAGCGCTGGTGGTACATTTCACGAAGGTGGCGGTCGGTCAAATCAAAAAACGTTTCGGATCGGATGATGTCCCGTTGTTTGTGATCGGATCAAAGGTGATCGGATCAGTGTTTTTTTCACCCCAATATACAAACCATTTATAAGTAGGTTTTAACCCACTTATATACTTATGATTGGGGAACTTACCAATGGTGATCGGATCAATGGGGTTAGGTATCACCTATAAATGGTTTGTAAATCGGGGTTATAAGTTATAACCCACTGATCCGGTCCGATCACCTTTGATCGATCTACTAACATCCAGTTGGGACATCCGATCGTAGCTGGAAAAATGGAGTGTTTTGATGTTTTGATGTTTGTTTGATAGCAGTATATAGATGTTTCTAAGAATAGGGGTACCCCCAAATCATCCATTTTAATAGGGATTTCCACTATAACCATCCATTTTGGGGTACCACTATTTTTGGAAACACCCATATTGGCTTGTCCCCAGTAACAGTGGCAAATTGAAGGTTTAAAGGGATCCCCTACTAAAAAAAAATAATAATCCTGGTGGTGACTGGCATCCTGGGCAGGGGGACGACCCAAAGTCTATCTTCATGTCATGAAGGGTGACTCCGACCCAAAGCCACCTGCGGAAGGTATGTCTCCTCCCATAGTCACGGAAGTGAAAGATGGGTCCCTCCAATAGTAGTTTCCATTGATTTTCCTTTCATTTGCGGTAGTTTTCCACTTCCATGGTTATGGGAGAAAGGGTATCTCTTCTCATTCTCTAAGATTTCTATGGCCGGGATTAAGAGGTGAAGATAGATAGCAGGTTTCGGAAAGACATACAGCCAATGACAGTCAACCTACCCCGGCCAACGTACCCCCCCCAGAAATACGGCCTTATGATCATGGCTTATCAACCATTGGTTTCCCTTCATAAGGCCTTATTAAACCCTAATTCCTGAGGGTAGGTTGACCAGGTATAAACAGCCTGCTGAAAAGTGTTCCTCAAATGACTTTTCAGTAAATCTCAGTTGGACAAAAAGTTGCATGGTGGGTGTCTAGATGGATGTTTCCGAAAATAGTGGTACCCCCAAATCATCCATTTTCATAGGGTTTTCCTTTAAAAACCATCCATTTTGGGGTACCCCTATTTTTGGAAACACCCAGATGGTGTTGGTTGAAAAGCTGCCACTTTTTAAAGGGTTTTAATCTTATTTTCGGCACTTTTACGTATCAAATGGGTCGATCCAAGAGAGGTCGAATTTATTGGATGAAAAACCCGAGATTTGATTTCAGGACTCCTGGAAACGCCAGGCAAAGTGGCAAAAAACGCACCATTTTTCGGTACAACCAAACCTCCCCACAAAAATTCTCTTATGACTTGAAAAATCTATTCTGGTGAAATTATAGCGACCTCACACGACCTCACACGACCTCACACGACCTCACCCCAAATGGTGGTGGCTTAGTAAGGGAAATCACCGGCTATTTCAGGGGTTTCCCTAGGTCTTCAGGTGAAATATTGTTTTATTTGGCCAGATCTATCACCCAGGCTGCACTATCAGCCAAGCGAAAGTCCAACGATCGTAGAGTCTTCCGGTGTCGCTTGGGCCTTCCACGATTGCTTACTGCATTCAGTTGCTGCAGCCTGGGAGGTGTTCTTGGTAGGGTCGGGAAGGGTCAACCGGGCAGTTTGACATCATGAAACAGCAAAATGGCTAGTTTGAATTTAATAAAACATATTCATGTATTATAAAGATGACTTTATATATCTATATGGATCATACATAGATATCAATATGAATTTTAGTGTCAAACATCAAAATACCTGCTCTCCTTCAGAAAAAAACGGGGCCCCCTGCAAATACTTGGGGCACAACAAAAAATTGCCACAATGACAATGCCTTGGATGTTTTAGGGCGGGCAGAAAATTGGTGGATAGCCAGAAGCATTTTTTATTGCTGCAAAAATTTTGCTTGCTTCGACAGATGATTTGTAAATATTTTTTCCAAAATGTCTCAGAGGAAGTCAGATGAGTTGTCTATAAAAAACCGCTTGAAAAAAACACCAATCACCCAATCACCCTGAAATCGACTCTACTCCAACGTCTTTCCTTTCTTAAATATTCACTTTTTGTGGGATTGAAAAGATGTTCTCCTAACTTACCTGGATGCCTGGTGTTTTCGCTACCCTTCTTCCCACAATCATGGTTCAGTGAAAAATGGGTGTATCTCCAATATTAGTTTCCTTTCATTTAGGGCAGTCTTCCATATGGGAGAAAGGGTAACTTGCTACCCCTGAACATTAACATGGGTTCACAATTCCCTGGAGGTTTGGTTCAGATCATTTTCATTCCTTTTCATGGGTGATTTTTTTTGGTGAACCAGCCCTTAATCTTCCAGGGTGTAACTTTTCTTGAAGGGAGCATCTCGAACATCACCAATCCACCGAAACCACCAGGCCTCTGCGTGCACGCCACCAAAAACGCTGTGGAGCACGGTCCCTTTTCCGTGACGCTAAGGCCACTCCTGTCTGAGTTGAAGTCCGAATGATGGTGTTTTTTTTTCTCTTGGTTGGCAAGTGATGGAACATCATAGGTAATCTTCTTCTTCTTGTCGTCGTTGTTGTTGTTGTTGTTGTTGTTGCTGTTGCTGCTGCTGCTGCTGCTCCTGCTGCTCCATCAACATTAAAGTTCTGCAGCTTTTCGTTCGTTTGGAATGTAGGGGGTCATGGATTTTGCGGAAGCGTTACAGGATGTCTGAAGAATTTCGGGGGGACGTTGGGCATACCACCAGTTGATAGATAGTGTATCTCAGTATTTACAAGGTTTTATATACATCCCAGGTGGTTGTTGGGGATTCCTTCTATCAACAGTATGATTCTATGACAGTGGCTGTACTGGCTAAGAAATAAGAGAAGATAGATCTGGATCTGTCAACAAGAACGTGAGATGAGGATTTGAGTGGTGAATCACAACCTGTAGTTTAAACAAGTCAAATTTTCCTGAAAAGCAGGTGGTATTTTTCAGGGTCTAATGTGAAATTTACCGAAAGTATCTGATAAACAGTTTTTTTTTTAAATGGTTGCAATGGTGGTATTTTTAGAACCGGTTTATCTTGGGATTCTTAAGCCTAAAAATGTCATGTCATCCGTGGTAAGTCACCAAGATCCTGAAAATGGTAAATACCCAATCTACCCTCCAGTAAACTAACATGGCCAGCTGGAAAATTAAAAATCACCATTTTTTCAAAGGGCATTTTTGCATTGTGATGTTAGTTTTCGGAGGTGTGTAACTGGTGAATTTTATAAATTACAAATCCCAGTCCCACCCAAACCAAGACCCTTGTCAACAGATTTTTCAGGTTCTTGCAAAAGGTCGTAAGTATCATATAATCACCCGATTGGCAGCAAAAAACCGCAAAAAAAAACCAGGTATAGTCCTTACCTTCCATCGGAATATATCATCTCTACCACCTATTACCCGAACCAGAAGACTTCTCCGATCTTGTCACTTTTTCATCTCCAGAGAAACTAAACAGCACTTCAAAAAGCACCTCAAAGTTTCAATAGTTGGAAGACTTTTTCTTCCCCTTTTTGTTCATGAGGTTTTTCGGCCCCTATTTTTTCCAAGGGAGGGCAACAACACTGGGGCTTTGGTTCGTTTGCAGGGTCCTAAGGGTGCCAGCGAATCCGCAGGCGGCAGGTGATTCCACTTCACAGTTTCTTGGAGTCCGAAGCAGAACTGCTGGGTTGGTTGGTTGGTTGGGTCCCCGACCTTGAAGGGAGCAAGGATGAGAGGCTGATAGGCTGATAGTGTTGATTGATGGGTGTCGAGGAAATCCTGCAAGTACATAACCAGTTATATATATATATATAACCAGTTTGAGGTTGATAGGTAGTTGAAATCCCATGTATTTTTTTTATAGGGTGTGTAAAACATCCAATCGGTGGTGGTTGGGGATTTCGGACCCATCAACACTACTGTTGAAGGGTCCGAAATCCCCAACAACCACATGGGATGGTGCTAAAACATCGTAAAATAATGGGATTTCAACTACCTTTTCCTCAAGTGGTGAGTTTACCGGATTTCTGAAGCATCAACAGTATTACTCTGAAAAATATTCTAAGATGGTTTAAACAAAAACATATATAGATCCTGCTGTTGGATTTGTTGATGATTCCATGACATGTTTTTTGTTGCAATAAAAGAAACACAACAAAGTATATATAGATACATAGACCCTTTATGAGGATAGAATCCACACCACCTAAAAGTGCGATGGATCACGATCTTTGGATAATTTCAAGGGTAGATGAAACTAGATGATGTGCTTCTGATGCTACTATATAGGATGTCCATACAAGTCAGTAAATGGATTATTTCACCCCACCTAAGTAGGTCGTAAGTCCCGTAAATAGGTGAAATATTATAAACCAACTTACCGTTCCCAAAAAATGCCTACCCAGCAAGCTTGTGGAAGTGCCGAAGTTTCGAAGTTTCGAAGCCCCAAAGGCGCCTAAAACTGGGCCTTTCCAGCTTTTCAGGAAAATTCCATCAAAAACGAACCCGCTGGAACCTGAACAAATGAGGAGATTCCCTTTTGGGAATCTCCTCATTTTCGGGGATTTATGTTGGTTTTTTGGGCCGTGTTAAATAAAAAACTTACCATTGGTACTCTGACCATGGATAATTTGACAAAATGGTGTGTTTTGGCTTGATATTTCAACTGAAAGGGATTTTGCCACATGTGGATTTGCCTCAAGTGTTTAATTACCCTTGCCTGAAACTAGCAGCAAAATACGCTTGAAAATCGATGGGACTCGAAGACTAGAATCCCGGCTTTCCTTTTTCGCTTACGCCGAAACCTCCAGCGTTGGCTGGTCCAGGTCCACGGTTGGAGCCCTCTTCGTTTTGGGGAGCCACTTCAACCAGTGAAATCCCAATGTCTGAGTTGTGACACAAAAGGCTACACCCCTGAAGATTAACATGGAACATAATCATGGATGCTTGGAAGATCATTTTCCTTTCTAAATGGGTAATTTGTAGGTTCCATGTTAATCTTCCAGGGTGTAGATTAATTCAGATGAGATCTCCTTCTACATGGGCAAGGGCTAACAGATGCATTTTCCAATGTTACATCTAGGTAAATCTACTAGGATGTCCCGGGAAGGAAGTTAGGATCAATGGGTTAGTTCTAACCTATACTTCTACATGGTTTGCAAATTGGGGTGAAAAAACCCACCGATCTGATCACCTTTGTTCCGATCACAAACCCGAAACCCGGGACGGTCCTATGTGGCAACTTTTTGGCCCAAGGTGAGGATGGTGTGGTGCATCATAAGAGTGCCTATTATGGAGAAATTGCAGTGGGAACACCACCACAACCCTTTGAGGTGCAGGGGTTGAAGGGAGGTGACCTTGGGTTTGGGGATGTGACCTTGGGTTGAAAAAACCCAACCAACAAAAGATGCATGTTTTTATGAATCAAATACATATAGGATTTTTGACTTGCCAGGTAGATTTGGAGGTATGTCATGTTGGGGAACTTGTTCCAATGATCATTGCGAAAAACTACCAAAAACATCGGAAATGGTGAGTTTTGTGTCCTACTTTTTGGCCCTTTTAGCCGCCCAGACTTTGGGGTGGCAGTGAGCAAAACGAGAAAACTCACTATTTTAGGGGTTCCTATTTTTTCTTCTGGGTGGTGGTGGGAGTTTTACAACATCACCCTAAGAAGGGGCTTCAAACAAGTAGTCTCATCCACCTCCTTTTAATGCAGCGCCCCATTTCTTTTCTTTTCGATCCTATTTGATTTTTTGAAACATGCCTATACCAAAACCAAATTCAACCCCTGGTGAAATGATCTTCTCAAACCCAATTTCCAGCCGAGCCCAAGACAGATCCCATCCCAAGAAAATGAGATTTGTCAAACATTTTTTTTCATTAACCTGGCAATTCTGCTGGTTTGTGCCCTTTTTTGGGATGGTGAGAACTCACGTGACCTGAACTCAAAGGGTGAATCGTGACCAACCCAACCATCGGGGGATCAAGTTTGGTCAAGGCTTGCATCGCCTGGAAATAAGAGCAACGGCTGTTTTCCAGGTAGGTCGTTTACCCAGAAGAAAAACCCTACTATATCCCATAGGATCCATCTATTAGTGTATGGTAAATTTCCCGACATTTACCATACATTTTAGCCAAATGTAGGCACTTTTTTTGAAAAATCCATTCCATTCCCACGAAAAACTTGGCTAACAAGCCGATCGTGGCCTTCGACCACTTCCCCGAGGTGGTGTTCGACACTGGCAGTGGGCATTTGGTCGGGGATCCTTAGGGTTCACAAAATGTTGGAAGAGTCATGCGATTTGCATCATGGTGGTGGTGATGATCTACATAGAACCTGGGTAGAACTACAGAACTCTGTATATTACTGAAAGCCTGAAAAAATAATGTATATATATATATATATATAATATGATTTTATACATACATACCTTGGGATCCTCCCACAGGACGCAATCGTCACCACCAGGATGGCAGTTACTTCCTAGGGATCCCGAAGAAACCGACTCACATCCCAACAAAAACCCGGAAGGAATCACCAACATCTTGGTCAAAAAGCCTTGTAGTAGGATGTCTCGTTGGAAGTGAGGATCAATGGTTAGTCAATGGATTATTTCACCTACTTAGGGACCTACTTATACATGGTTTGTATATTGGGGTGAAAAAAACCACTGATCCGATCACCTTTGATCCTAACTTCCTGGGACATCCTAGTAGTTATTTTTCTTTTGTTGGGAAAGACCTCGGTTGCTGAGGTATTACCTTCAATCATGTGTCGTAGCGCCACTTGCTTGAGTCACCGGCGCTATAGACGAAGAGCCTCCTTGGTGAGGGAAACCCAGAAACATGCAAAGAACATTGCTAAAGGGAAAACAACAGGTGCTACCTCAGGTGGTAAAACTCACACAGCAAAGCAGAAACCTCTGTTTTTTTCAAGATAGCTTGGTGAGATTAATGTCGAGATCCCTCCCCCCAAAAAAATAGATAGATGTTGCTGAAACCATGGGAAAAATGACAACGAACTCATAGCTACCCTTAAATTGAAAGGCGAATGGTGGGCCCGCCCACGATTTTCAATCAGCAAATATATCTTCAAATTTCTCTGAGTCGTGAGTTGAAGCAGCTAGTCGTACTACTGTTGATGGGATGTATGTCAAACCCTGTAAATATTGTCATAAACTATCTACCAACTGGTTAGCCGGATTTCTGAACCATCAACAGTAGGTTTAGAGAAAAAATATGTTCGTTCAGTCCAAAGATTGAGTTAAGTCCCCCATGTCTTTTGTTTTTGTCTGTAGGTTTTAAAAAGAATGATTCTTGACTGAAAGTTGAAGTTAAGTCCCCCATGTCAGCTGGACTTTTTGTGGCATACCGGGATACCTCAACTTTACACCGGCTAATTCATGATGTCACACCCTTTTTTTTGTGGATACACTTCGGTGAACTAACATAGCAATGGAAAACGGATCCTTTGAAGATGTATTTCCTATTGAACATGGGGATATTCGATTGCTATCTTAGTTTACCAGAGGGTAGTTTTGCTTTTTGAATCAATGATTATCCAGTGTTTCCAAAGTTCTCCCATGATTTTAGGGTTTTCCAAGGAAATCATGCACAGAAAGATTTACTTTCCACGATTGTATCCTGAGCAGGGAAAACCCACATTCCACAGAGAATACAGCGGATCAAGAATTCTATGCTTCCAAGACCACATGAGCAACAAAAAAACCCTTGTTGTTTAGGGTATATAGGGGATTATACTACCCAGATATATGGGGATTACAATAAACCATTATAAGGATCCCTATCAACCAACCAGGATTCAATGGAAAGTAGTAAGGGATTTTTTTCGTGGCTCACATATTATATACACATTTTTTTTGAGATATACACAGATGAGATGCGAATCACCCCTCCCAACATGCAAATCATCACCTTTTCAGATTCCCATCACTCAAAAAAGGCAGATCCTGGGATCCTACAAAAATAACATTCCCATAGCATCCATGGGATTGGTATATTTACCTACTAACTTACCATACATTTTAGCCAAATGTGGGTAAATATACCATATATGGATGCTATGGGATTGAAACATTTTCGTTTTCCGAGTTGGCCAAAGATATCGATGTGGATGGCACACCAGTATTGCCAAACCAGGTCGGGGATTTTTTGAGGATTTTTGGATGGCTGGAATGATGGGGACCCACTAAATTGTGAGTTGTTGCGAAGCATGGTGATTGTAATACTGTATTTATCCATGGGCCAATTAACCACTGGAATCAAGTCCTGGGAGCCCATCCTCCAGGGTTCATCATCAAGGTTATGATCCCTCAAAAGGTTGGAGATGGAAACTCTATACGCGGAAGTGGGCGCCTGTTGTTGAAGGTAATTATATCCTGATCAAGTTATAGCGATCGAAAACGCGGGGTCCCTTTTTGGCCGAGAAAAAGGTAGTTAGAGGAAGGGTCCAAATCCTCAGAAATTTTATCAAAAATCAAAGGTTGGTGAAATATTGTTCCATTTAGCCAGATGTATTTTAATCCCACCAAAAAAACCTAGGTGGTGGTTTCACATATTTTTTATTTTGACCTACTACTTGGGGAAATGATCCATTTTTGACTATGTAATATTTTTCAGATGGGTTGAAACCACCAACTGGAAACAGGTTGGGGCCCCCTTTCTTTTTGGTAATTCAGGGCTTTGATTTTTGATCCGGGCGAGTCTGGTCAACAAAGTCAAGGTCAAAAAGGTAGTTTTTGAGGGGTAATTAAGGGTTGTGAGGTCCTAGGTGAACTTCAGCAACGAAAACAGGTGGAATTACCCTCCTGGGAACTTACATATCCCATCCCAGCCTGCACTTTTGAGTCGATGATTTTCCGAACTTCCCTTTTGGTGGGATATGTGATCGTTCCCTGGAGGGTATATGTTTTATTTGGCGGAAAATCCATTTGGAATTTGAAAGTTGAAGACTTTACCATGTATTTTGCTCCTGGGGTTTTGATATATGAGGACGTCTAAGACTTTACGTGGAGGACAGAAGTTTTTGGTATTGGGTTCTGATCAGGTTTTTTTTGCTCCTGAAAAAAAAAGGCCTGGAACTTGCACATTTTGGAGATGTGGGATATAGAACACCCCCGGAAAATTTTCACATGCCAAAATTGAGAAGGAAAAATCATCTTCCAAAACCCTCCATTTTTAGGTTCCAGCCATTAATTTTCCAGGGTGTATGGGACCTAGAAATGTGGTACCTCTCATCGAGCTGTGGAGGGAGGTAATCTGGAACCCAACCTTTTCCAGAAACGAATTCACCATGTGCCGAGAAGAGCAGTTAAAAATGATGAAATGCTTAGCGGGATCATTACATATATAACCCACTATGGGAATCCGTAGCCACCCAGCAGAATGGAATGTCAGAAAGGTTTTGAACACAGCTCATGTAGAAATTGGTGGATGAAGGTACAGTCATAGTGATAGCCGCTGCAATGGATGTTTGATGGTTAGTATAGGATCGGGATCGTTAGTTGGGTGATTTTTCAGCCCCATTGAGGGGACGGATTTCAACCAGCTTAGAAGGACTATGATTTTGGTTGTAACCCAACTTACAAAAAACGCCAATTCTGGTATTGTTCTACTTCGTCAGGGGTGCCTAATTGCATATATCATATGTATTTTGAGACAATCATACGTATATATGTATACATATATATATATACATACGTAGATGCATTTGGGAATGATTATAGACACATACATACATATATGGATGTTGAATGGAATGGTAGATAACTTGCAACTTCCCCAACCCGCCCGTGGCAGGCAAGAGACCAAATTACTGTGTCCTACGGCACCGGTGAAATCACCGGTATTTTCGTGCCCCTTTGGTGGCAGGGTTTGTTGGGTTAGTATTCTTGAGAGTTTCAATCACCGCTTACCCTCTGGTAAACTAACATAGCTGGCTGGAAAAGCCCGATCTTTAATAGGAGATACATCTTCAAATGGTGGATTTCCCATCGCTATTTTAGTTTACCGGAGTGTACCATCGATGGGATGGCCAATTTTTGTAATACCACGTGTGAAAACAAACCTTTTGAACCCGAAAATGGGTGGTTTGGGTTGATTTTGCTCCTTTTCCTTTTGGGGGTATTTTCAGGTTCCAGCCGTTAGTTTTCGGGGGTGTAAGTGGTTGTGGAACTGCCATCCAAGTAGGGTTTGTGTTACTACCTGCTTGGTGAACTATTTTCTTGCTGAAGCTTTAGACATCTGGCGGGATGGCGTTTCCCAGTTAAGCTTGACAAACTACTTGGATGTCCGGCTGGATCAAAGGTTAGAATCAGTGGGTGAAAAAACGCTAATATACTCCACTTATGAGTATGTGAAAAAACCCATTTACCAACCATGGATCCTAACTTCCAACTGGACATTCTAGTAGTCTATCCCATGGAATTTCGGAAAAAAAATATTGAAATCAAGATGCTGAGGGAATTTTCCGAATTCCCCAGAAGATTTTTTTCCGAATGTGGGAAGGCAGAAAAAGGGACTCCAAATTGTTTTGGTCATTCTGTTGATGGAAAAAATCCTGCACCAGTTGAGGTTGGTAGTTTATCCCATTATTTACAGGGTTTTATACATGTCAGATGGTGCAGGATTTCTTCCATCAACAGTACTTATGATTGGTAGGTCAATTTTTGCACGGTTTGAGAATGTTATTTTGAACCACATGCTAAAACGATGCATCGATAGCCAGTTGTTGGAAAGGAGGGGGAACCATCTGATCTCGTTTGGGGGGGAGAATGATAACGCCGAAGGAAAGGATGTTTGAGTATTTGGATGATCATCCCACTTCTTAAGACGTGGTTGGTATCAAATCATGATGCTCCTGGCTCCCTTGAAGTTAGAAGCGGCACATCTTACAATCAATTATGATCACTACTTATCATCGATTTTTTTTGCTTCTGGTGAAAGGTGGTAGATAATAGATATAGGTAGCTTGTATAGATATATATGAATGTACTGTTGATGGTTCAGAAATCCTGCACTAGCCACCAGCTGGTAAATATCCCATTATTTACAGGCTTTTATACATCCCAGCTGGTGATCGCGGGGGTTTCTTACTTCCATTACTTCCATCAACAGTATGTATACACCTATTCACCTGGGCAGTGAATATACCAGGTGTGTTTTTAACAGGTAAAGTCATCCCACCTGCCTCGGTATATACTGGTGAAAGGGCCGCCTTTTCTGCCACTCAAAATGCTCCCAGAAAACCGTTTCGAGGAGTTTCAGGGCCCCACATCCAGTGGGTTTCAACCAACCAACCCAGAAGCGCCACCCTCCAACGGCCCAAACAAACGAAATTCACCCTTGAAGGGGGGAATTTTTCGGGAAGAGCCTTTGAAGGTGCTATTTTTGAGGTTCTTCGGGGTAAAAAGCAGAACTCTCCCACTGAAAATGTAACACGTCTCGTTTTGGTTTTTTGTATGTTTTTTTTGTCCGCTGAAGTTTGATGGGCGCTGGTTGTTTTCTTTTGAAGTGTTGGGGCTCCCCATTTTGGGGATGCCAGATTTCTAAGGCAAGACAAAGTGTGCTTGGGCCCTGTCGTCAAGGTTGGGTGGGGAAGGGGATGGTTTGACAAGCCGGAAGTATTTTCTAGATAATGGCAACTCAAATATTTTTTATTTTCACCCCTATTTGGGGAAGATTCCCAATTTGACTCATATTTTTCAAAGGGGTTGAAACCACCAGCTAGTTTTGTATTATGTGGAACTTTTTTCTTGGGGGGGTGAAATCATCCTGCTAGGTACAGATTCACATGGTATCCTCAATCTCTATGAGCAAGGTGTCGCAGGAATTTTTACGATGTTTACATCGCAAAACAATGGTGCCTACTAAGGTATATTGGTGTTATATTGTCTTACAGTCTACCTTGTCTACCTTAAAAGCCATATCACTCCATATTGAAAATATATGTCTATATGGGGGTTTCCTACAATGGTGGCACCCAACAACTATTGGTTTTCCTACTAAAAATGACCATTTTGGGTGTTTTGGGGGTACCACCATTTCAGGAAACACCCATATATTTTCATTTATGTATATACATGTTTATACAGTATATATGTATATTGATTCGTAGCAGCTGCTAAAAATGTGCAGAGAAAATCTGGGGCTGTGCGTTTTTGTGATGCGCCTGATGCGCAGCCAGGATCACCATTTTCCCTACTAAACCAGATGAGGATTCAGCACCAGCCAGATATTTCTCCATCGAATCCACTGGAGTGCCAGGCAGCTGCCCCAAGCACAGCAACAGCAACAAGGGATGGCCGTTTAGCAGGAGGAAGTGCGGCAGGTGCATCGTTGTTGCAGCTGCTTGGCTGGATTTCACCAACAAAAAAACTTGGGGGAAATTTATGGAGAGGGCAGTAGTGATACTGTTGATGGCTCAGAAATCTCAAACAACCACCTGCAATGGTGCTAGTATCTTGTAAATAGTGGAATAAAAGTACCTACCAACTGGTGCAGGATTTCTTCCATCAACAGTAGGAGAGAATGGATTCGATTTGGATTTGAATAGGATAACATAGTTAGCTGGCAATTCTGCTGTTGACCTTTTTTGGATGGTGAAGTGACCCTTTCAAAGGGTAAGTGACCTCCAACCAGCGGAAAAAAAGGGTCATTTTTTGAATCACCTAATAGTTACTATAAGTTAGTCTGCTATCCATCCTTGGAAGTTAGGAGGGAAGGGTTTAACACAGATCTTTTTTGTGGCATTTCACAGCTCCCACATGGAGTTTTTGGGTTGGCCGTGGACGGCCCCATACACCCTTCGGCCGAACAAAACTGACGTTCACCGTATATTTCCTAGTTATCTTGCCAAAAAATCAGCACCATACCCAAAAAAATAGCAGATAAATCTATCTCCCTATCTCCCTATCCATCCATCCATCCATCCATCCCAAAGGCTCCAACCTTGCACTTTTGCATCCAAAAGTGATATCGGAAAGCGCTTTTCCTATCAAAAGCGCTTTTGATGTTAAAAGCGCTTTCCGATATCACTTTTGCTATCAAAAGCGCTTTTGATAGCAAAAGTGATATCGGAAGTGTGTTATCGGAGAATGATGTATCATCATTTTCTGATAAATGATGTTATATACATTAAGATCTTACACTATGTATTTTGCATGTTTGTCACGCACACAGCACGTGTTTCCACAAATGAAAATTTCCAAGCCAAGAGTTTTCTACTTGGGTGTGGACTAGGAAGTCCTGTACTAGCAGGCTCGCTTACTTGTAGCCTAGGTTGAAGTAGTCTAACCTAGGTTCTAAGTAGGCTAGCCTAGGTGATAACTTAGGTTAGCCAAGTTATAAGTAGGCTAACTGGAACATGAACTGTTCAAGTTTTTAGGTTGGACCTTCAGTAGGATCCTAGTCACTAACTAGGCGTTCTAGTCATAACTAGGTTAAAACTAGAACATCAAACAAGGACAATAATAACACCTGTTTTATTTCAGCCAAGTAGAACCCAACTAGGCTAAGTAAGTTAACTAAAAGCTAAGTAGGATGCAATCAATGTTGACATTCGATTTTGTTTATTTGTATTGGGTTGCTCTATTCTTACATTTGATCGATTAGCTATGTTGAAATCTGGAA
>DF239430.1:14170-112645 GCA_000507305.1 Breviolum minutum Mf 1.05b.01 | reverse complement strand
AACAACAACAACAACAACAACAACAACAACAACAACAACAACAACAACAACAACAACAACAACAACAACAACAACAACAACAACAACAACAACAACAACAACAACAACAACAACAACAACAACAACAACAACAACCACAACAACAGTGAAGTTAGACATACTGTATAGCCCCCCTTTTCAAATTGATGGGACTTGGAAAACATTTTCTTCTGGTTCCTTTTTGGCGTCTATTTTCGTCACTTTCAAGGATAACCACGGTGGTTCATTGTTGAAAAAAAATACCCTTCCCGAAGCCAACATAATATCTGAAAATGGATGGTTGGAAGACAATCCTCTTTTTTTGGGGAGCAAAAGGCTTATTTTCAAGGGCGGCCGGCTGTTAGTTTTTTCGGGAGGTTTCGTACGTTTCATTTTCCAGGAGCGGATGTTTGGCGTATTCTTGGCGAAGTCCGTGGAGGTTGGCTGAGGGAACTGCGGGGGGCAAAGCAGGAACTTGGAGGTCTTACATCGACTACTTGGATGTCCCATTTATAAACAATCGGTGGATTTTCCAGCAATCGCCATGGTAGTTTTCAGGGGAGGGGTACTTGGAGGATCATCCCAGTTGGTAAGTGGTTAATAACCCCATTTACAAACCATAAAAAGGCGATTGGAAGGGGTCCCACAACCCGATCCTTATGGAACAACAACGATCACCATGGTTAGAAGGCCACTTACTTATGATTAGGAAACTTACCAATAGTTAGGATCAATGGGTTCTTCATCACCTACTTGTAAATGGTGTGTATATTGGGGTTATAACCCACTGATCCTAGCCTTTGATCCTAACTTCCAGGGACATCCTAGTAGTTTATTTTTAAATCCGATCCTTGGGGAAGATGGATCCAATTTGTCGAGCATATTTTCCAATGGGTTGAAACCTCAACCACCAAACTAGCTGATCATGTGCCAACAAGTATTGAATGAAATAGCAGTACTTGCTGTTGATGGAAGAAATCCTGCACCACCTATATAAAAGCCTGTAAATTATGGGATATATACCATATTAACTGGTGCAGGATTCTTTCCATCAACAGTATCTTTGGAAGTCAACTACCATTTAGAAAAATGAAACTTCTTTTTGATGATGATAAAACCCCTTACCGTCTAAATAATTTTGAAGCTCGTTGCCACCAAGCCAGACTAGACAAAGGGTGGCCAACTAAATGGTAAGGAATTTACGACTGTCTAAGATCTTTTTCTGAATCCCGGTCCTTTGGAGCATACTGAATGAACAGAGTCTTAAGTGAAGTTGTTTTCTTTTTTTGATGGCCTCGAAGTACCAAGAGGAAGTTTTAAGCAGGCACTTTTTAACAAGAATGTGTTTTTCAATAGGTTGATGGATACGTGCGATGGACCATGATTCTTGTGCATGGAAAAGTAAAGCAGCCATGAAGTAGGGCAGGCCAGTGCCCCAAAAGATATGTCCCGTACTAAAACCTGGAATATAAATGTACATGGAACCCAAGTGACCCTTGTTTTGAATGGGCCTTCTTTTGGAGGGTTCAACCCCCAAAATAGAGGACAAACACATTCCAAGTATATTGATACTTGGTGTACCACGTAGATTCACGGATTGATTTGATTCTTTATAGACAATAGGACTGGCTTAAGATCAGTTCCATTACGTGGTTTGCAGTACTTCCGCAGATTTTCTTGTGTTTCATTTTACAGACTCACTAATTGAAATACTATTCAATCACGAATCTCAGGATCATTCTTCTCCTCCACTTCACCATCCTCATCAAGAGCTCCTTTTACATCTTTTACCACTGAATATGCTTCATTCTCCTCCTCCTCCTCCTCCTCCTCCTCATCATCATCATCATCATCATCATCACAATAATGATAATAATGATAACAATAATGACAACCACACTTCTTCCTCATCATCAAAAAGTCACCTAGAAAAAAAAATCATCCCCAAGTTACCCTTCCTGAAACTAACAGTTCGCACCTAAAAATGATGCTTTCCAACAGGAATCTCCAAACTTCAAAAGGGGTCTATTTTCAGGGGCGTTGGCTGTTAGTTTCAGGGAGGGTAACTTCACTTTCTGCAAAATGAAGGATGTCTGGATGGTTGGGAAGTCTCACCCAGGTCTAAACACTGTGAAAACAGTGGATCCCCAAACCAAACCACCTCCATCCCCACATCCGTTCGACCCAAAAACCCGTCGTTTCGGGTGCAGGAAGACAGCGAGATCACCTTTGGCGGCTGGAAGAGTCGCTCGGATAAATTAAACCCCCCCTCTACGGTTATCCAATGAGGTAATATATAACTCTACTTAATAGGGGTGAAATAACCCCTACTGGGATGTCCAAGGTACTTAGGATCAATGGATTATAACCTTCATAATCACTACTAATTGGAGGATCATCCCAGGACGGACGTAAGTAGTTAGGATCACCCCCATTTATAAAGCATGAAAAGGCCGTTTATAGGGGGAACAATCCGATCCTTAAGGGATTTATGAACCATGGTTATTAGCCACTTACTAAATGGGATGATCCTCCAAGTATATAACTCTACTTAATAGGGGTGAAATAAATAACCCTAGATATCACAGTTTTTAAGGCCATTTCACCAGTTTCCTATCTTTAAGGTTCTTTATAGGGGCGAACTAACCCGAAAGTTACCTACAGCATTTATTTTCGGCCATTTTTTTTGGAAGGATTTTTTTTGTATTCTAACAGAAAGGAAGGTGGAGAAAGCCTTCCAAGAGATGTATGGAACCCACATGACCCCTTTTTTTCGGGGGTTGACCTTCAATTTCATCTGTTGAATCTTCCAAAATATGGGCCATTTGGGTTCTAGGTATACATATTAGGGAGTGTACTTTGCCTGGATATTTGACGAATGGATACTCAGAATGATGGGTCTTGGAGAAGGGTAGTTCCATTGAAAAATATGGCAACTTTTTGAAGTATCCATTCGTCAAAATTTTTAAGGCCGTATATCTTCCCCGCCTCTAAACGGAAAAAAGCGGAGGAACAATTCTTATGAGGTTTCAATCTTCAAAAAAACTAGGTGGTGGTTTCATTTTTTTAATTTTCACCCCTATTTGGGGCAGATTCCCAATTTGACTAATATTTTTCAAATGGGTTGGTTCAACCACCAACTAGAAAAGACCGAGCCAAATCTTGTTGTGGAGGGGGGCTTCAGGAAATCTTTGAATCATGTTGGGTTTTTGTTGGGAGAGTTTTCTCTACTTTGCGGTGGTTAGGTCATGGCGGGAAGTCAACCTACTGTACCCCCCAACGTACATAAGCATTTGGCATGATTAAAACTCTACTGTGATAACCATCATTAAATCATGGTGCAGGAGTTGGTTCTTCAACAGTATCATCTACCTTATTGGAGCTGGCTTGGGTTCACCCCCCAGCAGCAGGAGATCTACCAGGATTATTACGGTTTTTAATAGGAGATCCGGAACTAAACCCACAGCCTTCCATGGTTGGGATGGGGAGTCGGGAGTAGATCCAATGACATAACCAGAGTCTATGATTCAGTCCGTTGCTTCATGGGTTTTTTCACCAAGTAACTTCAAAATCACGATTTTTTTTGATCTGAGTTTTTGTTTTTCGATATTCCTCATGATTCAGCGAAACTGTATCGAGGTATAGAAACATGAACCCACAAAAAATATGTTTTTAATTAAAGATGAGAAATGTGATCCAATCGCAAAATTTGGGAAAACACAGTCCCTTCCAGCCCTGTTTTTTTTGACTTGACTTGATTGTTCTGTTCGGTTTTTTTGGGGTTGGCAAGAAAAAGTAAGGGTTACAATGTAAGGTGCTCCAAAAAAAGCGTGTATTTTTTGTCCCGGGGAACCACAACTCCGCTTTGTACCTTTAGCCCTTGAAGGTTGCGTGGAAAAGTGCGAAAAAAATCAAGGGAACCCACAACTTTCATTTTCAGGGTTTCACCCATATTTTGAGGGCTTAAAACCATTCATTTTCCATGGGTTTTGGGGTCCAAAGGAGCTGGGGAAATTTTCCCCAAAAAGGCACCCCAACGCCTGATGTCCAGCGAGGTGATCATATGGTGAATGGAAGCGAGTTAGTTGGGATGCCTGTGGGTGGGCTTTGGTGGGTGGGGTGATGGCTGTGAGGCTGTGAGGTGGGGAAAATGGATACATCCTTGGATCATTGGAAAAACCCTATGGGATTGATGGGACTGGTATGGATGTTTCCGAAAATAGTGGTACCCCCAAATCATATTTTAGTAGGGTTTTCCATTATAAACCATCCATTTTGGGGTACCCCTGTTTTGGGAAACACCCGTATGTTTACCTACCAATTTACCTAGTTTACAATAAACATCAACCATCCATTTTTTGGTACTTGGAGGAGAATCAACCAGGACGTTGGTTCAGTGGTGAATTGGCTCATGGTGAGTATATAAGTCCCCTAAATTCCTTGGGGTTGTGGGCCCCCTTCCAAATGGCCTATTTATGGCTTATAAATGGGGTGGCCCTAACTACTTACAAGTCCTGGAATGATCCTCCAAGTACATCCTTTTCCTTGGAAAGTGTGACATGTGTTTTTTTCCTTCCAAGATTTGGCCGTTAGGCAACAATTCTTTCAGGTACCAACTATATAGTAGTTAGAATTTGCAGATATTGAAGATGATGCGTCTTTTTTTAAATCGGTGGGTATCTATTTCTCAAATTTCAAGGGTTCCCAAAGATACACTCACTCAGTACATACAATTGGTCTTTGGACCCCCCTGACATCATCGCGGCCGAAAAAAACCGACCATTACACAACCTCGAAACCCTAGAATGACCTTCACCCCTTTACCCATTATTTGTCAAGGGGATTTCTGTTTCTGGAATTGTTGTCCCCTGTTTAGGTTGGTTAGCCTTGTTTTTTTTCTCTGGTTGACACCAAAAAGTGTAAAGTTTTTTGAACGAAGCTGAGATTTTTGGAAAAGCCCCTGGAAGTGGGATGAACCGAACTTGGGGTTTCCATCTTCAATGTTTTACACTTCCTGGAACTACTGTTGATGGAAGAAATCCCAAACAACCACTTGGGATGTATAAAACCCAAAAAATCATGGGATATTTACCATATCAACTGGTTAGCCGGATTTCTGAACCATCAACAGTAGTAGCATTTTCGCCCTGAAAAATTCAATGGGACTGGAAGATGAAGAAAATTTCCTTTTGGGGGCAAGCACGGCCCATTTTCGAGGAGTAAACTCGCTGTTCGTTTCAAGGAGTTGTTTTTTGTTAGACTTTTTTTGTGGCTAAAGCGCCAGATCTATGTTGAAGTTCACTTCTGTACAAAGGTGATTCCTAAAGCACTTCAAGATGGGTTTTTTCATCCCCTTTGAGTAGCAAAAGCACTGAGTTCTCAATTCTTCGGTTTTGTTTCGGGCTTGTTTCGGGGTTCGACACCTTTCCAAAAAACACCCCAAGAAAAAGAACCTGAAGAAACAAGAGGTGAAAGTGTCTATGTACGTAGGTCCCGTATAGGAAAACACTAAGGTAAACCAAGCAATTGGTCAACTTCAGAAAAAAACCTGACTTTCACTGTTTTCATCATGGCTGGTCAACCTACCGTACCCCCCCTCACAAATAAGGTTTGAATGTTCGGCCTTATTAAGTGAAACCAATGATCAACAAGCCCTGATCATAAGGCCTTATTTCACCGAGGGACTTTTTTTTCTGGGAAACTGAGGCCTTCTGTAATGTCCAAGACAGCGAGGTGTGAAATCTGTGGAAATCGTGGTACTTTGGGGTTTTGGTCACGACAATCGATGAAGACGATGAAAAAAAAACACTCCCAACAAAGTAGGTTGGGATTGGAGAATTCTTGGAAAACCATGGCTGTTGTTTGTTCTTTCAATTTTTGTAAGCTGCTGGCAAGATTATTCATATAATATATAAACGATAAACCTTGTTACAAGAATTATTTAGGCGTTCCTTTTCACCTAAGCAAATTGCAGCAAGATTTCCAATTCGAAATCTGAGAAGTCATGGAATCGATTATCTCAAAGTCATGCTTCTGGAAGTTGGTAAGATCATGCACCAAACTTCTTGGAGGATGGGCTCCCAGGACTTGGTTCCAAAGGCCATGGATGGAAGGGGGCCCACACCCTGATCCTTAGGGGACTTACTAATCACCATGGTTGCTGGGATGATCCTTGCAGTTGGAGCCAAGATGTAAAGTTGGAGACTTGTTGATCATCCAACTGTGGCGGCGTTTTCATGTTTTCATCGCATTGGTTAGCTTCACACCGTTGGTTGATGGAAAGCAGAGGAATGTGGAACACTTAAACTAATTGATCAAATGATGCATCACCAGCATAATTTGAAGAAAAAAACAGTTTGCTTGATTTATTAGTCAAAAAAAAAGTTGCTTCATCTCCGGACAATTCCTTCATCCACCAGACATTTTTTGGTTGCTAAGCGTGAGTGGTATTTCAATTTGACTGGCCGGCCAAGTTAAAGATATATGGGCCCTTGATGCAACCGGCTGACATCTGTATATGGATGGCCATCCAAAAATAGGGGGGAAAACCCCCAAAATGAATGGTTTATAATGGAAAACCATGTTAAAATGGTTAATTTGGGGGTACCACTATTTTCGGAAACATCCATATGGTTTCAAAAAAAACTCCACTTTTTGTGGTGTTGCAGACCCAAGATTTCTGACAGGAAGGCTACTGGCAACTGGAAGTCTTTGGCATCAAGGTGCATGTATGTATTTGGTGCTTGGAGCTGCCAGTGAAGACCGGCCTGGAAAGTCACTATGAATGTACAAAACAAAAATATATATATATATATTTATAATATATATTATATATATATATATTTGTGCAAGTACAAGCATATGGAATAGATATGGTCAATACCTATGTATATGTATACATGTAAATAGATTTATATTATATATACACAGTACATATCAAATCGAAATTTGCCAATTGCTTGACCATAAACTTTGTATCATCGTTGATTTCCCCCTTATCTTCCTTGGACTTCTAGGATGTCCCTAATGTCCCACCACCCAGAAATAAGGGTTGAATGTTCGGCCGTATCATAAGCCCTGATCATAAGGCCGGCTATTTCTGGGGAGGGGTGGGTACGTGGCGTTAAGGGAGGGGTTGGTTGACTAGCCATTAAGAAAATGGTGGTATTTTAGAAATGGTGGTTCCTTTTGCAAGATATTTATCATCCCCAACTAAAATAATGATGGTTCGGAAACCAACCGGACTAAAAAATGGTGGAAACCCAAGGACTTCCAGGGTAACTACAAATTGGTTGATTCTTGTGGTAAATGTAGCTAAAGATACCATATAAGGATCCTACAATAGGGTATAGTTTAGTTTAATATTCAAAACTAGGTGGTGGTGAAACTTGAAACATAGTGGTTCGTACAAGAAGCTATAAGAGAAGGGTGGCCTGGTGGACTACAAAAGGGGTTCAAAACTCTGACAAGACAACCATCCATGTGCAACATCTCCCCTGTTAAAGTCAAGCAGATCCTTAAAAAGGACGATTTCCCTTTAAATTGCTGTACAAGTACAAGTACAAGTACAACAACAACAACAACAACAACAACAACAACAACAACAACAACAAGAACAAGAACAAGAACAACAACAACAACAACAACAACAACAACAACAACAACAACAACAACAAGAACAAGAACAAGAACAAGAACAAGAACAAGAACAAGAACAACAACAACAACAACAACAACAACAACAACAACAACAACAACCACAACAACAACAACATCATCATCATCAACAACAACAACAACAACCACCAGCACCGTGACCATCACCTTTATTTTGAAGGTTGGTCCTTCAATGTGGTCTTTGCAGCGCGTATCTTTGCCACCCTGTGGCGAGCTGCTGCAGACAGTGAGGCAGATTTCGCCGCAGATTTCTGTCGCGTTTCCACCCCTGGGAGCAGCGTGAAACAATGGGGTTGTCTCAAAGTTTCATCTTTAGAAATGGTTGGTTTAGAAGTTTTGTTTTTTTCTTCGTTCAGCAGTGGTTGACGATAAACGATGGATGTTGAGGTGCTTAATTTGGAGATAACGAAAAAACATGCCATCCATAGATTCAGAAACAGCTGGATGGAGAATCACTCCTTTGGACATATCCATGGAGTTCATATTTGAACAAAATGAGGTAAAAAAACTGGACATATCTTTGGACTCTGAAATGGATCCATTCTGTCAAGTCAAACCCCAAACAGTGCAACTTTGGTTTTTGATATGTTGAGGGGTGACTTTTGTGACTTCCTTCCTCCACAGCGTCCCATGCGCCTTTTGTGAATCCCCTTTGCCTGAATGGGGTGACTTCAATGGCCGGGATGATGATGAGGAGAAGGAGGATGAGAACCACGATAATGTGATGGCCATGATTACTGTCCACATGTATGACATTTCTGATATTTACGAGGCGAATGACATTTATGAAATGTGAAATTGTTTTTTTTTTAGAACCTCAAAGCAGACATATTCCCAAAAAATCTCCCTGGTTGTTTCATGACGTCTACCTAATTTTTTTTGGCACCAAAATGGCGTGAGGCGGAAGATTGTTTAAGCTTGGATGCTCCCAACGTGGCTGCAGCGTTACTTTCTGGTTTACATCCACATATGGCACCTTTAAGGCCGGGCCGGGCCGGGTCTTTCCATGGCGAAAAGTCCTCCTGAGGAAAACTGAGGGAACCCTTTGGGGATTTTCGTTTTCTTTGAAAGAAAGAATGTCGGTTGGGTAAAAAACACGCAAAATGTCCCGGCTTCAACTTATTTCGGTCGCAAGGGAATGGGTTTTGTTGAATGGAAAAGTTCCTTTGTTGATGGCATTTCGCTCCCATTTTTCTTCATGGCATGAAGTGGCATGAATCAGGACACCAAACGACCAAAAAACTGTGCCCAAACGTATGAAGCCCACAAATTTCGGGTGAATTTTCAAACCAGGAGTAAACATATCGACATTTTTTCAAACCCAGCGGGTAGAGCTCAGGTTGGAGACACATGCCTTGCTGCTTGCGCCAGAAGCTCAGAGAGGGTTTTTTGGGGGTCAAAAGTCCCATCAACGATTCGAAAACGAACTCCGGGCACGATCGACTCAAGGATTTCTATTTTGGTGGGATTTTTTTTTTGACTGGAAAAGTAGGTTTGGGATCATAGAATCAATATATTAATGATGATATTCATGGTAATTATCTCTCTCAAAATGCTGGAAAATGATGTTTTTTGCACTGTGTGGTTCACCACTACATGGCACAACTCTCTATTTGCACTTACGATTTCGCCCCTTGGCACTTCTAAACTGTAAGCCTTAGTGACTGTGGTTTTTCCTGATGTTGATAGATGTTGATGGAAGAGATGCGGCAGTTCAGTTCATAGAGAAGAACTATTCTAGCTGTATAAAACCGAATTGCACCAATTCCGGAGATTCGAACCAGTCACTTAGGTTCGGTGAAAATTTCTAAAGTGTCAATCCAATTATTTACGATAATTTTTGGTCCAACAAAATAGTAACCCCCCAAAAAAACAAGGGAATTCCTGAAATTCCAAGAATAGTCACTCCAAATATAATTCCTGATTATTCCAAATATTATTCCTGGTGATTATTTTATCCCTGATGAAATACCACAAAATAATCTCATCCCGAAGATCCTGCCCATCATGAAGCAAGCTCATCAATCGCCACAGCAGGCAACAAGTTTGGAGTGCCGCCACATCCAAGTCGCAGATGCCTGCAAAGGTCGTGGCCGCCGAGATGCCGTGTTTTTTTTGGGGAGGTCTGACCTTTAATTGCTGCCGGGAAAAATGAGAAAAAGCTGTTAAACTTAACTTTAACATCAACAATTGACCATTAGAAATTGGATGAAATGAGATGATCTAGAAATTTTCAGTTACTTTAGATAGGTCATTAAAGTTGGTAGAGTTGTCTTGAAGTGTTTGATTCTTTGTAGATATTGGTGAGGACAAGTTCTTGACAGCATTTCTACTTTGACGTAGATGTCAGAGATGAAACAAGTTCCAAAGCATCATCTGAAAAATTTCAGCTACCTTTTCACTTTTTCGCGCGTTGCAGCTGTCCATGAGCGCCTTTTTTTGTGTTTTTTTTCTTTGCTCCAAAACGGAGCCCAACGCCGTTTGTGTTGACCTTCGGAGATTTGTGCTTCGCCAGGCGTTGCTGATGTCGGAAAGCATTCTGAATGACTTTTCTCGATGGTTGCAGCAGTAGACTCAGGTCGACTCACCGATACGGTACAGAAGTGGGGAGTCAGATCCAAAGAAGATTGTTTTTTTTTTTTTTTCGGATTTGTGTCTACTGGTTCCATATTTGTACATGTCGTAATTTTGTATATATATATATATATATACAGTATATATATATATATATATCTATACACAGATCAGGATGGCTCTCTACCACGTTTTTGGCCACCTTCTTTATAGGCATACTGTCTCACTATTTTTGTTGTATTGCATCTTATGCATAGTCTGATCAAAGGATAATGATATGATTCATACAATGTATCTTTATCATTCCAACGTTGGATCTCATACGAAGTCTGAAGGATTTGTTCCTTGATGTGTTTTTTTCATTTTTTTTCGGATTTTGGGCATCGATCACCGGCCCATTTTGGAGCTGTTTTTTGCGCTGTTTCTGTCTCACTATTTTCCCAAAATAGTGAGACAGTAATGGGGGGTCTCACTATTTTCCCAAAATAGTGAGACAGCAATAGGTGAAGAATAGTGAGACAGTAACAGAATTATATAAGTCGGGAGGAGCCTTACTGTCCCACTATTTTCACCTTCAAACAGTCAGGCAATGAGGGTCCCAAACTCTGCAATTTCGGGTCTCAAATTCAGCAATTTTGGGTCTCAAATTCCCACAACTAAATGATATGATGCTGTCCCAAACGCAATATTGTCTCAGACGGGAATAGAAAAAACAGTGAGACAGAGAGAGAAAAAATAGTGGGACTGTAGCAGACAAATAGTGAGACTGTAGCAGACAAATAGTGAGACAGTTATAAGGGTTTTCACCCCTAAAGAAAACAAACGTCGTAGAGCGCCATGCGTTTTTTTACACATATTCATAGAGGGAAGTCCACACCTTACTCGAGCATTTTACAGGTTGGTGAAATCCTTCATCGAAGCGGGTCGGGTGTCAATCTTCCAAGTGGCTGGTAAAGTGACTTTCCTACCAGCAACAACTTGTATGTTAGGCCATTCTTCCCAAAATTTGTGACGCGAGCATGTCTTTATGACATCTCTGTAGTGCATTCTTGCATCAGAATTGGGTACAAGAGGCAACACCCCGCTGTAAGTAATTGGATAAACTACCGTCCTCAACTGGTGCAGGATTTCAGCTATCATCAATAGCATGGCAATGAAGACAATGTGAAGACTATCTTAGCTTTTTACCACTTTGCCTATTTTTGCATATTCTGATATTTTGTCTGTTTTGCTTGTTTGACATTTTTTCATGTATCAGAGATGTCTTTCAGCATTTTTCCCCACCTGTCAGGTGAGGGTTGTTAGATTTTATGTTAGTCTACTCGTCTTCGTCCTCCGCCTCCGCCTCCTCGTCGTCCTCCTCGTCCTCCTCTTGCGACCATGTGACTGCAGTGTGGCGTGCCGGACCTCAACCGCGATCCTGTGAGGTCAGTGTGGCGTGCCGGACCTCAACCGCGATCCTGTGAGGTCAGTGTGGCGTGCCGGACCTCAACCGCGATCCTGTGAGGCCAGCGGACCTCAACCGCGATCCTGTGAGGCCAGTGTGGCGTGCCGGACCTCAACCGCGATCCTGTGACGCAGTGTGGCGTGCCGGACCTCAACCGCGATCATGTGAGTTCAGTGTGGCGCGCCGGCCCTCAACTGCGAAATGTGTCAGAAAGAATGTCAGAAGATATGTCAGAAAGAATGTCAAAAGATGTGTCAGAAAGAATGTCAGAAGACAGAAGATATGTCAGAAAGAATGTCAGAAAGAATGTCACAAGATATGTCAGAAAGAATGTCAGAAGATATGTCAGAAAGAATGTCAAAAGATGTGTCAGAAAGAATGTCAGAAGACAGAAGATATGTCAGAAAGAATGTCAGAAAGATTGTCAGAAGATATGTCAGAAAGAATGTCAAGAGATATGTCAGAAAGAATGTCAGAAGATATGTCGGAAAGACTGTCAGAAGATTTGTCAGAAAGAATGTCAAAAGATATGTCAGAAAGAATGTCAAAAGATATGTCAGAAAGAATGTCACAAGATATGTCAGAAATAATGTCAAAAGATATGTCAGAAAGAATGTCAGAAAGATTGTCAGAAAGAATGTCAAGAGATATGTTAGAAAGAATGCCAGAAGATATGTCGGAAAGAATGTCAGAAGATATGTCAGAAAGAATGTCAGAAGATTGCTTCCAGCCAGTCTGCGAAGTTGAGAGTAACAGAACGCATTTCAGGAGATGAGTTGTATGTCTACCCTCACCTGACGCGATCAGGCTGACATAAAATCCAATATGGCGGTTTTGAAATGTCATGGTGGGGATCACTCGAAGTAAAGTAATTTCTAAATCAACCCTGAAGGCGAGGAAATGCACTTTTTGTGGCGGCTGGATTTCCCACCCCGATTTCCTTTTCCAAGAAACTCTTGACAGTTGCGCAGTTGCGTCGAGCCGTGTGTCATGATAAATTTCAATTGCAGCAATAAACATATCCTCCCCAGAAACGAGAGGCGGTTGGGATGCATGGTACTGCCGCTTCTGAAAGATTTGGACATGGAGGTCTGGGCCACATTCCTTTTCGTCGCCTGGATTGGGCCCCGCTTCCTCTTGGAGTCAGGGGACACAAAGAGCTGTTAGTCAGTCATTGGTTCGCGCAAGGTTTTCAAGCCAAAGCTCGCGCCACAGAAATAGAGCAATTTTGCGTGCAGCGATTGGTTGTTGAAGGCGCAAACCTGTTGAATGGTTGCAGGTCGTTCTTTGGTTCCAGTTGAAAGCTGCGTCCCATGAATTGGTTGTTGTCTTCTTTGTTTCAACGGCAGGGGAAAACCCAAAGCTGTTCATTTATGACCTGGGGTCATTGGCCACTTTCAACGTTTCGTGAGTCAAGAGCCACCATGTTCAAAGTGTTGTGCCGCTACAGCTGTGTCAGCTGAGGAAAACGCCCGTGGATGCCGCCTCTTGTTTTGCCCGACAAGGCGGAAAGAGCATGTGTTTTCCGCCCTTGTGAGCAGTGCTTGTGACACCATGTGCCAGAACTTAAGCAATTGCCAAGCTTCAGCTGGCTTTTTTCATCGTGATTCGAAGGAATTTCTTCGACGCACAATCCGCCGTTGGAGCTGGTCGTCCTGTGCTCAACTAGTCAACGGCCTTGTAGGCCGATTTTAGTAAGTGAAAAAAATTGGCAGGAATGTTGTGTATTCTGACCAAGGCAAAAAGGGGACCATATGTATGTCCTTGTTTGATGCAATGAAAAAGGCAAACCATGGCTTTGAGGCAAAAATTTTATTTGGGAACACCACCATATGTAACATGCGGTCCCTTTGCCTGGTATGAGGGAATTACGTTCGCATGTTGTGCAATCATGGATCACGGCACTTTGTTAAGAAGCCTTGGCTCAAAATGTGTCCAACATTATGTGCTGGTCATTTGTTACCTCTTTTTCGGCCAATCATGGAACAGCAACGCCTTTGATTCACATGTATACATTACTGCCCACAATAGTTTTGCATGTCGGCTGTACTCGTGCCTACCTGGAAGTGTTTTATTTGAACATTAACCATTATTCATTTGAACCATTTGACTCTAAAGATTGACCCCTTCAAGAACTGGTGTTTACAAAACCCACAGGAGGGTTATTCCAAACCAATCACAATCTTTATTGCAAACACATGAACATCACGTTTTTTAGTTTGCTAAAACACATGTTGACAAAACACATTCCGTATGATCTCTTCCTTCGAAAATCTATGGATGTCTTGGTGAAAGGCAATGGTTTGTCAAAATCTTGCGACGTGGTTTGTCCCGCTGCCACGCGCATTCGTCAAGTGAAACAGCTGTTTGAACAGGAACTTGGAATTCCTCACAATGAGTTGCGCTTATTTTTTGGCCACGAAGAACTGGAGGATATGCAAAAAGTGGGCGACTTCTGTCAAAATGAAATGGTCGATTTGTGTTTCCTACGCCGTGATCCAGAACAGGCCAAATGGCTGGAGGCCTTGTTTGCAATGGATTTGCATGTTTTTGTTTTTGTTTTTTTGCTTTTCGGTTGTTTTGGTTCTTAGATTTCTTGCTTTGGTATGTTCGGGTGTCAAAAGATTCGTCGTTGAGTTGGTGAAGGATTCATGAGCTCAGCCAGAGGGGCTTCACTTAAAAATGATGAATCTCGTAACATTCCACCATCACCACCAAGTCGCAGGTTCTACCACAGCTATTTTTTGATTCTTTTTCTGGTTTACGGAAGTTGAAATACATACCATTTGGGAAATTGATATGGAGCCTTTTGAAAAACGAGAAAAGAATGGAAACGCTGTACCTATTCTGTATCAACTTATTTACGTATATATATAATATATCCTATATATAGAGCACAAAACTCTGGAAATCAATCTTGTGATTTCCATCAGATTTCCACTGCTTGGACCAGGCAGTGATGGAGGATGGTGAAGGTCTCTTCCTTCGTGAAGCTCCCTCAGAGATTTTGAGAGATCGAGAAGTTGTCATGGCAGCAGTGAAGCAAAATGGCAGAGCCTTGGAATTTGCAGATGAAACGCTTCAAGAAGATAAAGAGTGCCTTGGGAAAAAAAAGAGTTCTTTAATTTTTTCTTTTATTAAACAAAAGAATCGGATTTTCTGATATATTTTGTACCACCCTGTGTTAAGGCATGTTTGCTATTCTCAAATACTGTTTAAACGCAGTGAAAGAAACTCTATCGTCGTTTTATTCGGGGAATGCGCACTTGAGCTTTTGGGAGAAATCGATTTTTTCGGTCGAAGGATTGTGCTGTTGGCTTTAGAAGAAGATGCGCAATCCTTTCGCTTTGCATCATCCAAACTCCATGCTGATCGAGATGTGATGTTGGCTGCAGTACGTCGTAATGGACTTGCTCTTCAATTTGCAGTGGAAGAATTCAGAGATTGTCCAGAGATCTTGGGATGCAAATGGTTCAGAGATTCTTTTGTTCTCAAATACAGTATACCCTACTTCTCATCTCAGCCAATGCTAAATTGGTGACTAGCCGGGTTGGTCATGAAGACTTAGTCTAGACAGATTTTCAATTGATAATCCCTTTCGAATTACGCATTTCTAGCTTAGTAAGAACCAATCCATCAATTTACACATCCAGTTTCTCTCAGCCGAATCAGCTGCAGGATTGTGGAAGCTGCAGTGCTGCAAAACGGAGAGGCCTTGCGCTATGCTAGCGAACGGTGTCAAGCCAATCGCGAGATCGTGGCTTTGGCCGTGGAGAATACTCCTGTGGCTTTGATCTACTCAGCATTAGAGCTACAAGATGATACGGAGTTGACTGGTACATGAGGGAAGAGGCAGTGACCAACACGCACGAAGCTTTTGGAAGAAGGGTAAACTTCTTTGGTGAAGTTTCTCAGGAACTTTATCTATTTGTTTTTCCGAATAGTGTCATTTATATCATATCTACCTGGTACCCTAAACAACCATTTTTTAATGGGTGTTTGGTGAAACAACCATTTTTTATGTAATGATATGGAATCATCCAGTTGAAACAGCCATTAAAAAACTGGTTGTTTTTGGAGTTCCAGACCGGGTGTCAAAGTCCACCCTTGGGGGTGGACTTTCACAAGCCCCAACTCTGCAATCTCAACCGGAAAAAAAGCCAAAGAATACCTTGGTTCGCTTAAAACGAGCCAAACGTGCTTTTTTCTCAACCTGCAACCAAAAACAAAAACAACACCCAGCCATGGCTGCTTTTTGTGTAAAATCCTCTCCGACCTCCGACGTTTCCACCCTGTTTATAAACAAAAATCCATCGTTTTTTTTTTGGGTTTTTGGTTGGCTTCCTCGAAAAAAAAACTCCCTGTGTCACCTGCTGGGTCGCAAACGAGGCCAGACGTTTGCTGACGGTGGATTTGAGAGATCAACTCATTCAAACTTTGAGGGTCGGAGATGGGAAAGGTGATGGGAAAAGATGATTTTTGTGACCAAGATATAAGCCAAATGACCACTGATGCCCCTCCAAAACAAACATGCAGAGAGGTCTGGTGGTGGTGGTGGTGGTGGTGGTGGTGGTGGTTGTGGTTGTGGTTGTGGTTGTGGTTGTGGTTGTGGTTGTGGTTGTGGTTGTGGTTGTTGTTGTGGTTGTTGTTGTTGTTGTGGTTGTTGTTGTTGTTGTTGTTGTTGTTGTTGTTGTCGTTTTTTTGAGGTGTTTGGATTGGATGTTTATATCCGGAAATGTTGCAGAAAAAATCAAATCTCACTTTGAGCGAAGGACTATCGTCGACACTTTGAGTTGGACGCTGAAACTTTTTGAGTCTTGGATCTACCCCACCACCCAGGATGCAATCGTGGCAAATAAAGGTTTTTTCGTTGGGGATTCCCTACAACAAATGTACTGTCATTCTGGTGGTGACTGTTCCTGGGAGAGGGGGGTAGATCCAAAACATGTCGCATTCTCATCTTGTTTTCATTGAAATGCAAGACAAAACACCCAATGCCGATCCCCCCTGCAAGGAAATAAAGGCCTTCTTAAGGAACTATTAAGCCACCCCATGCTTCCTTAATAAGGCCTTATTTACTGGAGGGGTGGCGGCATTTGGTGTGGGGTTTACCCTTAGATTCCCATCAGTTGCCGAGGCCCGAAGCCTTTCGTCCTGTGCTTCAACTCTGGGTTCGATGTTATAGGGAGATGAGATGTAGCGAAGTGGTCTGGTGTCTCAGTTTTTTGGGATCTATACTTCAACCAAAAAGTCGGTTGGAGTCATTCATATCATGGGAATCTAAGGTTGAAAAATTACCATATCTATCCAAAAAGGAAAGAAGGCAAACAATCTCTTATAAAAAGCCTCATTTTCAGAGGGTGGTGTTTTTCGGTGAATAGCCTTAGATTTCTATGGTGCATGAATGACGCAACAACAGATGAAAATGAATGTCTCATGGCAGCACACTCTGCTGGATTTGGTCTTGAGCTTAGCTGTGTGTTGTTAGTAGTATCCCTCATATATGTTGAAAAATATTCGACGACGTATGTTCCACTCAACCACTTAGCAAACCGCAGGGAGCATTCGTTTGTGACCAGAAGTCGTCACGAGTCGCCGAGGTCAGTCGAGATCGTAGTCATCAGGTCGCTGCATTGTTTGATTTGGCCACGCAGCGGGCGAGTTCTCCCCCCCCCAAAAAAAACAATTTGTGATAGGTTCTTGGTGATGAATCAACAAAAATATGCTAATAATCATTGAGAGGCTAATCGGCTAATAGTTGTGGCCGCACTTTGAAGAAGTGCTTCCCCTGTTCAAAAAAACAGGATCCATTTAGAGCTTTGCAACATGATCTCAATTTGCTCCTTTGTTCAGGATGGGATGGTGTCCCCGGACGAAGATTCGACGATGTTTTCGGAGAAGGCATCGGTTTTTTTTTGCCTGTATTCACATGAGCAATGAAAAAAAAACCCTGGTTGTTTAGGGGTTTCAGGGGATTTGACATCCTACCCAGTTATGTGGGGATTATAATGAACCATTATAAGGATCCCTATTTAACAACCAAGATTCAAAGGAAAGTTGTGTCGCTTCAAGGGGAGCTTCCTGAGAGATGAAGAATCAGAAGAACTTCTGGGTGACTTGGGCAGGAAGAATCAGCTGTCACTTGAAATTCTGAAAAATCGCTGAAAATCAGCTGCATCATTTTTTTTTGAGTCAACATCATGAACACCCTTTATGAAAAATACAAATGCACTATTTATGTTATGATGCTGTTATGCAACTCCGTCCTTTTTGTGCTTCTTCATAAGGTCGCTTTGGCCAATGGTTTGTTGGGGCGCCCTGGAACCATGCGTGTGGTGGTCAAGATTTGCACCAGTCCCGGGTTGGTTTTCTCATCCAGGTAGCAACAACTCATCTTCTGAAACCACCCATTTATGAGGTTCAAGATTTTGCCCACATTTTTTTTAGTACTTGGGAATTTTTCGGTGAGAAAAAAAAATCGCGAAAAGAACGAACCATTTCGAACTTCGTTGCCAATTTGTTCTGCTCACATTATAGCGACCTCACACGTGTTTTCACCCCAAATGGTGGTTTAGTAAGGAAGGGAAAATCCCCTTATTTCAGGGAAATCCAGGTTGGTGAAATATTATAATTTGACCAGAAATTTGTGGTTGATTTTGGTGAAAATTGTTGTAGATTTCGTTGCCAACAAACTCATGGATGCGCCCAAGGTGTGGGAGTCCAGCAGCAAGGCAGCAGAGTTTCGGGTCTGCTTAGGTTTTTGGGGAAAAAATGGGGATGTGAAAAAATGGGGGTTGTTGTTGGGGGTGTAAATGAGGGTTTAAAGTCATTTACAAAATTTTGCACCTTGTTTTCAGTGATTGAAACGATATAATTATCTGATTCACTACTATTTTAAGTCTCAAACTTTATGAGATTCCCAAATCCCATCTCACAGCAAACAGTTCTTCTTCAATTAGTGGAATCCGGACAGTTATAACTTATCAGATAAAACTTGTTTTCGCCGCAAAAATCTCTGGATTTTTTTCCCCAAAAAAACGCATCAGCTTGGGCCTTTCCAAAACGCCCAGTGACCGAGGTTAGCCTTGCATCCCTTTGATGAACCACCAGTCGTGCCACCAGGTGATGAGGCCTGGAAGCGTGACTTGGCACCCAGAGGTTTTCCACGTCCCCAAAAAAAACCGGAGGGGGGTCTCTACTGCAACCATTGGTGATGATGATGGATCATGAGAATTTTTTCAGGTGTTTTTCCATAACGCCCACCAAAGTTTTTTCAAAATTTGGCCAAAAATTACCATGTGATTTTCTTCATCACCACGGGCCTTGTCCCTTGTCATTTGGAGCCTTATTAGACTATCAAATTTGGGGCCTTACTAACAACCACGGGGGCGGAACGGGATGGTGATTTTCGTTGAACTGAGGTTTAGGGCCCAAGATCAAGGGCTACTTGCAAGGCGAAGAAGGGGAGCTGGGTTGGGATGGATGGGAGAAAAAATGGATCCAGCAATTCAAGGCTTGAAGATTTTGAGTTTCAATCCTCTGTTCAAACCATTGTTTTTGAGGATTCTGAAGTCCATACTTGAAAAACCCATCCTATTCATGGTAGTAGAATTGGGTGGATGTTTTTTTTGAGAGTGGTATGGTTGAGCAACTTTTGCCGGAGTTTTTCTTTTCAATTGAGCAATGAAAAAAAATCTGGTTGTTTAGGGTACATAGGGGATGCCATCCTACCCAGTTATGTGGGAATAACGATAAGCCGTTATAGGGATCCCTATGAACCAACCAGGATTCAATGGAACGTAAGTATCCGAGGTTGTTTGTTTCGTGGCTCAATCGTATCAAGGAGTCGATTTTGTGTTTTTCAGGGGCAGGTCACATAGTTGTCACGGAGGGTTGCAGTCTGACAGAATGGGAGACCTTTTGGCCAGGTCTGACCGGTGCAGTCCATCACCAAGACATGACTATGACTTTGTCGATTTTGTTTTCCCCATACAAGGTCGAATGTTGAACATATGGGATGAGCTGACGAGTTTCTGATGGAAGTTGCTGCGCCTTTGCATGAATGACATTCAATGATGAGTTGTGCTGAGCTAAAAAAAATTGCGCGGTAAGGTGCAGTCCTTACTGGAAGAATTGGAATGTGAGAAGTCTTTCTACAACGAGGCCAACATGGGGAGATTACCCATCCTGGTGGGGGATTTCTTCAAGATGGGTTTATAGCTCTGTGTGCCACACTCAAAAAATCATGGTACCAGCTGCAAGAAACAAAAACACCTTTATTAGTTATGGCAAAGGATATAAAGTTTTAACAGCCAATATATTCTTTGCGACTGCTAAAAAAAGCAGCCAAGTTGCTGCAAACAAAAGCATTATCAGATGATTTTTTGAGAAAAAATCGCTAGTGTATGGCTGTTCCCTACCCTCCGTCTTGATTCTCTACGAAATGACATGTACTTGAAGGTCGCTTCGGCATTTGTCAGCAATGGAAAGATCAACAAACGCCCAGGCTTTTGACAAACGAATCATCCCTGCTGGATTTTTTCGGGTTTGGTGCTGGTTCCATGTTGTTTTCAGGGAAACCATTGCTTTGGAAATGGGATGATCCAACGAAAAACTTTCAAAACCATCAGGGATGATCCCCTCCAAAAAGTTTTCCAACCACCAAAGCGAATAGATGATCGAAAAGAAAACCTTCACTCTTCACGAGTTGGCTATGCAAGGCTTGGGCCGGCAACGGCCTGGGTTTCAAACATCTTGCTGTTGCCTCATCGGCTATGGTGGCTGCAGCTTGGGGGGCTCAGAGATAGATTGGGATGGGGCTGGTGGAGGAAAAGAGGTCAGGGAGACTAGGAGGGTTGTTGTGGTGTTGTTTTTTTGGTTGGCATTTGCCAGGGGTCACTATATGCCATCCATTTTTTTTTTGGGGGATGAAAAACAATGCAAATGTAAGGCAAATTAAAGGGTTTCCACCTAATAATGCCATGTTTGGGTTGGTGTCATTTGTTTGCAAGTTTGGGAAGATCCAGATGTAACAGGATTGGCATAGGAAGGATTTTTCTGAACCTTTTGGCATTCTCAACCTTTTGGCAAAAAGATCTAGGACTTCTGACTTCTTGCCAGAACGTGGCAGAACAATTAAACACTTTCTCCAAATAAAACCGCCGGATTTTTGTCGATCAGTGTCGTGGCCAACACTGTTGTGTTTTTTTGTTGGATTTTGGGGGAACAGACAGTTTTGGTCGGAATGAGATTTAAGGATTCGGATAGGGGATGACATCCTACCCAGTGATGTTTGGGATTTCATAAGCCAGTGTCAGGATCACATCATTGATTTTTGGGTGTTTCCAAGAATAGGGGGAAAACGTAAAACCCCAAAATGGATGGTTTAAAAAGAATGGTTAAAAAATCCTATTTTTTAATGGGATGATTTGGGGGGATACCCCCTTATTTTTTGGGAAACACCCAAATAACCCGAGTTTCACTGGAAAAATCGGACGGTTTCGTGGGGAAGTCCCCCCTAGGTCCGCCCTCGGGTGGATCGGCTGAAGCTGGGAGTCTGGCCAACGGAGACGGGATTTTGGGGGGGAGGGAAGAACACCTTGGTGGTCACAAAGGCTGCCTTTTGAAGCTTGAAGATTTAGGAGGAAAAACATGGAAAAAACATCTTGAAGTTGTCAGATGGCTCATGAATTTCCAACATTGGAAGGGGTTGTTTAGTTGTCATTTCTGTGAAAGTTCTGCAGAGATGAAGTGAAAGCAGATTGTTGGGTCAACTTGTTTTGGACATGACACTTGGTCCAATCGATGATGAAATAACGATATGAGATACAATGAAGAGGCTATACATTCTGCAATTGTGCTTTCCTGTACTTGACTTGATTTCAATCATATCTCGCTGAAAAACAAATATATATGGATGTTTCCGAAAATAGGGGTACCCCCAAATCATCCATTTTGATAAGGTTTTCCATATAAACCATCCATTTTGGGGTACCCTCATTTTTGGAAACACCCATATACATACAGATACATGGACACCACTATACATGTGCTAATATGTATACATCTTTGAGGGGTTTGCCCTTGGCCTGAAGGAGTCAGGAATCCTGGAAGTTCCACCTGGTGGAGGGCGTCTTATTCAGGTTTTAGAGGTGAATGGGGGTTGGGGGTTGGGGCGGCTGGAGGTGGTTTGGGCTTTGGAAACAAATGAAGGCATGATGATTTCTAAGAAATAAGATGAACATGATGATGATGATGATGATGATGATAATGATGATGATGAACATGATGATGATGAACATGATGATGATGAACATGATGATGATGATGATGATGATGATGATGATGATGATGATGATGATGATGATGATGATGATGATGATGATGATGATGAACATGATGATGAACATGATGATGATGATGATGATGATGATGATGATGATGATGATGATGATGATGATTGATGATACACAGTCGAGTTGTGGATACTTGCTAGGGAGTGGCAACTCATATTTTTTGATCCAAGTTGACGAGCATATTTTTCAGATGGGTTGGTTCAACCACTAACCGGCAAGAAATAAGATGAACATACATGATGTTTTTTCAGGATTTTGTTTTTTGAGAAAAGACATTCATATATTTTGGCAATTTGGGAAGACCTCTGATGTTGAGAACATGTTGGATGATGTCGAGATGGATTGATGTTCTTGTTTTTCATACATGGAAGTGCAGCACATGACGTTGAAAGGAACTTTCTAAATAGCACAGCGTTGTAGAATTCGTTTCAGGGTTTTTGAATTGCTGAAGTTGAGTTCTCAACTTCGCTGCCGAAACGGGGTGAAACCACTGAGTTTCGGCCATGCCGCGTCTGACTGGAAGAAAAACGATTTGAAAAACTCTGCAGAGATATCACAAGTTTCCTACATAAATCGAAAACATTGTGTCATTGATTTTCCTGTCATACGGCTATGGGAAAACAGTAGTATCATTTTTTGGATGGCCCGCTATGGCACAAACTTTGGTAACCTAATGATCATATCCCAATTATCCAGCCAGTGGGGCCAGTGGGGGTTTGGCCTAAGGTGATAAATCTGAGCAACAATCTTCAAAATGATAGCAGGGAATCAAATCTGATTCGAGGACTTCACTTACTTCACTTAGCTTTCCCTGCTATTCACCAGGATGATTTTTTGTTCGTAGTCCTCCCATCAACTCATTTTTTTTCTTTGTTTCTGGTAGATGGTATGTATGAGATATGAATCCCCAAATGAAGGCAACATAATACCTGGTATATATATACACATAAAAGTCAAGTGTTGTTTTTTTTTAAAAACCTGCCTACAAAAGGGTGATGTTTCAATATGCAAACCAAAAAAAACCCACCTTTGGCTCCATCTGCTAAAAACCATCTGATGGAATCAACTCCAAGATGGGACGGTCATCGCATCCAGGCATTAGATCGAGAAGCAAGTCGGTATCGTGAAAGCAAAACCACAGGAATCGTTCGGTGATTCCCAGATTTTACGACCAAGATCCTACTGTTGGATGGAAGAAATCCCAGCAAAAAACCCAAACAACCACCTGGAAGGTAGAAAAACTTGTAAAAAATGACCGGAATTTCAACTACCGTCCTCAGCTGGTGATCGCCGGATTTCTGAACCATCCACAGTATCATTGAAATGTTTGGCCAAAAACCATGATCTGACTGTTTTTTTTTGATGTCAAGAATGATTGAAGATGGAATGGATTGACCAAAAAGGTATTCTTATACAGTGTTCAGTATTCAGTCATGGTTTTTGTGACTCAATTGTCTGAGACAAACAACAGCAGCAGCAACCACAATAACAACAACAAGAACAACAACATATTTCGAAAGTGGATGGCCAGGCTATCAGCTTTTTAAGTTTTCTTCATCATTTCCTTGTTGAATTAAGGCGGTGCTGGAGCCATTGGTAGATATCTTGGTGCCGCATGTAGTACTTCGGCTTGTAGGGAATTGATGGGAAACGTTTAGGGACAAGCTCCAGGTTTAGTGAGCTTTTGTGGTACACTGAAGAAATGTCACATGGACCAGAAGAATGATGGTTTGTCAAAAACATCTTTGAGATGCAGGGAATGTTTTAGTGTCCATGTCAACCTTTTTGGGGGTGTAGATGATATATAGTTAGTAGGTATTACTACACGAGATTCGTGGGATTTGTCAATCCTTTCATTCCAATTCACCCAAAAACTTGTCGGCCTTTGGGTGGGGTGGAGGAGTATCCCAAGATAGAACCACCTAAATCACGCTTATTGGGGGATCTAACCAACCCCTAGAATAGGGGACAAGTTGTGTATGGCCATGGGATGCGGAGGGAACAAGTTGTGTTTTGAACAGGACATTTAGCCGCCTTTACTTTTGATAGGGGTTGGTGGCCACCAATTCCAGAAAATAATGACGAGAAACATCAAGTGAAACACTCTTGGCTTACCCAAATTCATCATCTTTCTGAAAGGATCTTCGATTTTTTCCGGTGATTTTTGGTGGTGAGCTTTTCCTGTTGTTTGGTTTCCAAAACCATCCCATGTGAAGAGAAAAAAAACACCAACACCCACCAAAACACCGCCTGCAGACGGCAGCGCTGACGCATAGCTTACAGACCTTAGATCGGGATATTACCTCGCATGCGTTGATGGGCAGTGTTGGACTCAGATTTTTTGTTTTTTTCGATTCAATGGCAGATGTTTTGGATTCAGACCACTTTCTGCCACTTTTGTGGAAGGTTTGTATGTTTGGTATTTGGTGGTGGAAGCTTTTGTTGCAGAAAATTCACACTTCACTCGATTTCAAAATGCTAGTGATACTAGTGAGGACCTGCCGAAACATATGTTGGAGTTTTTCCTCCATTCGCCCAGATCCGGATGCCATCTTTGTGCCATTGCAGCCGCCGACCACCATCTTCTGCGAGGCGGGATACCCAGATGATCCCAGATGCATATCTGGTATAATCACTCACATGCTGTATACCCATAGTGATCCCGGTAGTATACCTTACTGTACAAAAGCAGGAACTGGCAGGAACTACCCCAAATTCTGTTCACCACAATTTTGTGTTTCAATCATTCATAGAAAGTGCTAGCAAAAATCACATCTTGACTTTCAACATTTTCACGAATATGTCGATATATGCATATGATATATTACTAATCTACAGGCTATGGGTATATTTCATGGATATCTGAAGGTCCTTTTTCGGTCAATGATTACGGTACAAACCTTTCTGACCTCAACTCAAACCAAGGCTGTGGTGACGTTGTGGCGCTTTATCCATGATGCATTAGATGCACCTTTAAGTGCCGAAACCCGGAAACCATGAAACGCAGGAAACGCTTGGAAGATGATTTCGTGTGTTTTGTTTTTGGTGAACTGACTGGATACTGATACTGATGCAAGTCACTAATGGAAAAACCCAAAAGTATCAAAAGAGATAATGTACACAGTAGCGAAGTATTTCAGAGTATGAGTCAGATAGAAAGAATCAACAAAACATAATTATATAGAAGTTCAAAGGTTGATTTTTGTTTTTGAGAATTCATCATTTTTCTTTTAAACACGTTTTGGTTACACAGCAACCACCACCATACCAGCAGCCAATGAATCCCCTTTCCCCAACGAGGTCTTGGAATTCCGGTGGATATTGTGGTGAATCCCTTCATGCGTTTCCTCAGCGAGGTGGGATCACCTACCCAGGGGTGAACATGAAAAAAAGGCCCCTGGTTCCTTTTTTATGGTTTTTAGGGGATGCCATCCTACCCAGTTGGATAAAGGGATGAATCAATGAATCAAGGAATAAGGATCCCTATTGATTAAACAACCAGGATGTACAATGGAAAGTAGGAGTTTTGAGTTTTTTTTTTCGTGGCTCACCGGGACCCTCCCTGAAACGAACAAAAACTATAGCCCCTGCATAAATAGGATTTTTTCTGACCCAAAGGAGATGAAGCATCTTTCCATTTCTAAGGGGCGAGCTGTTAGTTTGAGGGTATGAAGGGTGATTCAAACTTTGGTTTGTTGGGATTAGAGTATATACCCAGTTATTATAGGTCCCACTAAACCAAGCAGTATACCGTAAATTGTTGCATTTTTTTTTGTGGAACGCAGGGAACTATGATTTCATTGGTTGGACAAGGGTGTTTAAGGATGATTTGCTTTTACATTTAGTACCGCACGGGCTTTTTTTTTAAAATGAATTTAGGATTTGTGAAGGTAGGGCTTGCTTTCTGATGAAACCATGGATTCACTGCAAGGACGAGCTGCAACTGCAAGAAAACTCGTCGAGAAGTTTGAAACTTGAAACCTCTCCCAGATCTTTTCTTGGTTGATAGGATAGACTATTCAACAAGGTCTTTGAGTGATGTTTAAGGGGGGACATCAAAAACAACCCTCTGGACCTATAAGATACTCCTTGCTATCTTCCATTTTGTTTGTCAAAATCATGTTTCCATTTTTTTTTGAAAAATGCTTTCTGAATCAACTATCGTGGGTACTGTGGTACCCCCTAGAAATCCCAAACCACCAGGGGCCCCAAACCACTCCAGGTCTTGCCCCGGAGCAGTGAACGCTTGCTACGTTCCTGTGAACAACGAGAAGCCTTCGGGACCAGCGGGTGAAGTCAACATCCATCGTTTCAAATTCCATGACAATCTTAATGGAATTTCAAACAAGAAGTTGAACATGATGGTCCGGAGTCCTGGAAAGATCAGGATTTTTTTGAAGGTTTTTTTTAGAACACAATCAAGAACTCGGTAGCCCAAAAAGTGACATTTTCTATCAAGAGTCAAAGATCACCAACAGAAATCTTATCCTTTCCTTTTTTTCCTTTAAATGGATTCCATATTGGAAATCCATCTCCAAATCCACCCAATTTGTTTTTGTTTTTTGAATTTTGAAACCTCCAACAAAAAAAAGGTGGATTTGAAAGACAGGCCTCCAAAAAAATCGCTTCGGAATTTCCTATTAAAAATCCATCTTTGTTGAAAGAAACATTTGCCACCCGGACGGTCCCAACAGGTTGGACGCTAAAAATCCCCCCACCGCAGGATGTCGTTGCGCGCGGCGCAACTGGCAGCACAACTGAAGCTGACGGGTTGCGCCATTGATTCAGATGAGGCACCGACCAGAGAATTTGGATGTTTCCGAAAATAGTGGTACTCCCAAATCATCCATTTCAATGATTTTAATAGGGTTTTCCATTATGAACCATCCATTTTGGGGTACCCCTATTTTTGGAAACACCCATTTCCTTTCTGTTCTTTTGTGCGCGAAAGGTGTGTGGGAATTCTCCCATATTCCGTGTAGATGTGATTTACAGTATGGTGATTTAAGATGTTTATAGCCTGGGGGTAGTTTCCAGTTGACAGCCAGTAGGCTTTCATTTTAGTTTGGGAGATACCAAACTAAGCACCATTGTTGGAGGGGCAATGGGCATCTCAACATCTATCTGGAACGATCTAAGGGAATTTAAGTCTTTCCATTTTGCCAATCTATAGAACCTGAACAACCATGAGGTGAAACGACACGACATGTCTGAAGTTTGAGAAAAAGAAGACCTGTCATGAATTTTATGTCTGATGTTTGATTTTTTTAGATTCAACACAGATAGATGATCATATTGCCATTGGAAACATATTTTGTTGTTGGCAAGGTTTGTTTTTTCACCCGTGTTTCTGAAAGACCCTGAAACGTTAGGATGATGGAGCTGGTGTTGGTTCCAAGCCTGATGAATCCAAGCGTTCGGGCAGGAGAGGGATAGGACTTTACGGACTGATAGGAATCTCCGGTCTCGCATCATGGGGGGTGGAATTTTCCCATCCTTTTCCAACGTTGGATTCAGTTGAAATATATAGATTTTCGGCATCTAAGGTAGTAATTACCCACCCCTTTTTGATAAGGCCAAAAACTTTCCTGGGTGGGGGAGTACCTTCAGATTTGCATGAAAATTTCTCACCGAGTCATCACAAAGTCCTGTCGGAAAACACGCAAAATTCTTTTGGCAAGATGGACTTTTCACCAGAAAAAGGTATTCAATGGATGTGACTACCAGGGATTTATGGATGTGGCTAGTTCTAGTTTTTCTTTTTTTCGTTTTTTTGGTTGCAACAGCTGGTTTTGTGGAGGAGTCGACGGAAGTTCTTCACAAAGTCAGAGAAGAGCTTTCTAGAAGATGCCAGCAAGAATGTGATCATTGAGGTGTCCAGATGCAACTTGTGTTATCCTTGTTTTTTTGTTGGTGGAAGGGCGGGGTCCACCATAAGCACCTTGTTACATGGAAAATCAACCCTAAAGATTGACAGGTAGCAAGTCCCTTGGTTTCTCCAGTTTTTAAGGGTTGTTTCAAGTGATTATGGCAAACCCCGAAGGCGGATGGGATTTTTTTCCCCAGAATTTTTTGGGTATGCAATTTCTCGCTCAGGTGAAGTTATTAGAAGTGAATCCGCAAGTGGTGGTGACATCAGTGCAACAGGCGCAGGGAGTTGGACTGGGGACTTTTAAAAAGCTAGTTTTTTTTTCCGTGAACAAGAAGCTACAGAGGTGTTTTTTTGAGGTTTTTTGAGGTGCAAAAAATTTTGACATGGAGATTTTTTGATACCTTTGGTCGGCTGGTTGTAGGATGTTGTAGGGGTGTGCACGTCTTTGAAAAAGGCGACCTTTTGAGCAAAAAAACAACTCAGCCGTTTTTCCCATGCGAAACCTACCCTTCCTCGTTCCCGAGGTGATGGTGCGGCTGTCGTCCTTTGGTTTCTGTTGTGGTGAGTTGGCCGAAGTGCAAGCAAAGCTCTTCAAGATGGCGGGGGGATCTGTGGCCCGGGCGGGTGAAAAACGGGTGGTGAAACGTCAGTTTTGATTCACTTTCCCGTGGTCTCTAAACGACATGAAAACTGAGCTGGCTCCGTGTGGATTGTATGTGGAGGCTTGGGGGTTCACTGGACGAAAAATCCCGTCAGATCAACTCGGGAGATGACGACGGGTGCCCAACAGCACGCCATAATGAAGCTCGCATGGCGATTTGTGAGGAGCTCGCATGGAGGGAATCAGTTGGGTTTTCTGTAAAAAAACCGCCGGAGAGTAGTTTGAAGTCCTGAAATGACCCATGCTACATTTATATATATCGTCTATATATATATATATACACACTTACGACGGACGGAGGAATGATGTGAATAGTTTTCCCATCTCCTGGGTCTTCACGCTTTGGACAAAGCTGGAAGCTTTCGCGATGTTGGGATTTCATCCATCTCAGGTAGGTAGTTCAAAAGTAGAATCCGACCCCCAAATGGGCCCAACATTCTTTGACAATTGCAGGGTAGTGAATTATAATCATGTAATCAAGAGTCAAGCATGATATACTATTATACATACATATGTATATATATACATATACACACACTTTTATAAAGAACCGTATCTATATACACATACATATCTCCATACCAATGAAACCGAAGCCGTGAAAGAAACGATTTGATCTTGCCCATTCGAGAGGAGCTACCTGACTTGCAGGAGAGTTTGTTGTGCCATGGACAGACATTAGCGAGGCAGATTTCTGGGGAAGAAATGAGGAAGATTGGGCAGGTTCGTGGCTTAGTGATTGCTTGGTCAGTGTATCTTTTTATGTATGCAGTATATCAAGAAAGAACATATCCAAAGTATTCCAAATTGATATGACTTGTCATTCTGAATTTTTTCTGAGTTGAAGTTTTTCTTTTGAAGTTAAGAGTCACGGTCTATGATTTGTTTTGTTTTCCACCTTGGTAGGTATTTGGCAGCTCGTTGGGTGCTCAGTGGGAATTTCTGGTTGACAAGCCATGCCCAACCTGTTGATATAGAAGATATCCTTAAGAAAATGACCACTGCTGCGCTTCTGCTGCAACCGCAATTTTCCAGGATGAATGGTCCATTCTTGAGATGTAAGTCATATATAGTATGAAAGGATCACCACTTGCTTATGTTTTCTTGTCGTCTCGTATATCATTGTATTGACTATGTATCTCTGAACTTGCCAATAAGACATACGACTCATTGTGTTTTTGAGTGTGGGTACCACTTCCCTTCCTAAAACTGCACCATCAACAGGGGAGGTTCATTGTTGTGGGTTTCAAGTAAAAAAACCAGTTGGGGAATCGATCTAGATCTATATATATCCCATTGAATTCCAACCCAGGCAGCAGTCATTAACCGTTGGATCAACCATACCTTTCCCCAACCGAAAAACTCGGCCAAGCGTTGAGGCCTCGTCTACTACGAACTACGCTCCGAGTCGGGAGCTCCGATACGCGGAGGGAGTTCGGCTGCCATCGAAGAAGATTTTCTTTGGAAACCTGGTGTGTCCACACCTGGAACTCACAAGATAGCCGTGGAAAGGTAGCCATTTTTTCCAAACTAAGCTGCAAAATTCAAAGAAAAACGGGCCGCCAAACTACAAAGCTGACTGATTTCAGAGGTAGCGTTTTGGATCAGCTGTTTTGTAACACCAAAATTTATGTAAACATTAATTTAGTTCAGAATGGATGACCTTAGTAATAAGTAATAATTGTACCTTTCAAAAAAAAAGGCCAAACACGTCAATAACAACAAAAGGGAAACATCTCTGGCAAAAAAATCTTTGCAACTTCTAAGGCTATTTGAAAAGTTGTACTTCAAGACTCCTTTGGTGTTTGGTGCTGGTTCTATCCTCAGCCAAGAAAAAAAACACCATCCCATCACAGACTTCTCATTTTTGAGCTCAGGAACACCAACTCCAGCCTCAGGGAGCATTACACCAGGTCCCTGGGAAGAAGCTTTTTTTTTTTTCAGTTTTGAACGGAGTTTTTTTACATCGGAGCATTGCCTTTTGCAATTAATTTGAACATTTTTGCAGGTTTTTCTGTCTTTTTTTTGTTTACAGCGGGCGACATGTTGAAAAATCACTTTTGTTTGGTGTTAAACCCAACTTTTTCTCACTTTTCCCAGGTGATTATGAAGTGAAAGGACCCCCCCCCCCTTTGACATTTTCCCACCACGGAAAAGGCAACATTTTTTCAACGGGTGCATTCATTGAGGTGCTACAATGACAACCAGCTCTTTTCTTCAAGAAACTCAGCCCACGTTGACTCTGAAAGATGTGGTGCTAAGTCGGCAAAATAGTTTTTTGAGTTGGGCAACTCAGGATTTTCGTGAAGGATTTTTTGGTCGAAAAATGGACCAACAGTTCAGTGGGACCATGGGACACGGAAGATGAGTTGTAGATCACATTTGATAGAAACGGAAGGAAAAGTCAGGTAGGGAAGAATGAGAATCAAATCTTGACTCTGAAGAAGCAAAACGGACTAATCGAATTCTGTCAAGTTTCAGATTTTTGTACTCAGATTTTGTCCTTAACATTCCAATGTTAATTTCATCTCCATTTGATCTCGCCCATGAAACATGGGGGACTTGAAGTTTTTGTTCATTCAAATCTGCTGAGGTCTGATTGAACAAACTCCTAACATCTTGTTGGTAAGTTTCGTGGTCTGCCTCTCAGCTGACTATGACTAGCCTTCCTCGTTGCGGGAGGGGTCCCCGGCACTCGGTGTCTAAGGGCGAACTCGGAATCGAGCTGACCCATGCATGGCTTTATGTGTCTTGAATGAAAACTTTCGGAACATGTGGCTGCTGGAATTGTTGGGTTAGGGTTGGGTATGGTTGGGGTTGGATGTTGTTATGGGTGAGATTTGAAAAATGTATTGGTACTGGTATGGTGTTCTTGAATATGATCTTTTGTGGAACCTGGGTTTGCAAGATAGATGTTTTTTTTTGGGTGGGCTTAAGATTACGGATGATTTTTGTTTTGCATTTCGGACATCCCAGATCATTCTATAGGAGTTGCCAATTCTTTATAAATGACCTATATAAAACGGTTCCAAATTGTATGTCCGCGATTCCTGAGGGATGTTTTGCTTGTAGATTTGATTAGAGTGATTTTGCCTCCCAGCAATAAAACCACCAAGCAGATGGTATTTATCTAGGTGGTGGTTCAAATATTTTCTATTTTCACCCCTACCTGGGGAAGTGATCCAATTTGACTCATATTTTTCAAATGGGTTGAAACCACCAACGAGTTATAGATAGGTGATCACTATAAAAACACTCCCTTTCCACCACCGCTGAGTGTCACCGGACGGATCCCAAGTCTTTTTGGGCATTAAAAGAACCCATGGCTTTTCGGGGCAACTGACCCCCAAAACATAGGATGATGAGCACCTTCTGAAAAAGCCAGCCACTGTTGCTATGTTTTTCAAAACAGAGGATTTCATGGAGGAAAAACTGATGTGATCATGTTGTGTCCTGTGTGTTTTGGAAAAAGGTTGTTATTTCCAAAGATCACTCAATTTGAAAACATCAAAAAACGCAGAAGGATTTTAGGCCCATTTTTTCCGTTGGTTTTTGAAGATCAGGTGATCATTGACTATTTGAGAAGGCAAAAATTGGACCAGGCAGGCTGAGAAAACCATCCAGGCTGATGTGCTTGGCCAACGTCCATTTAAGGGTGTTTCCAAAAATAGGGGTACCAAAATGATCATTTTTAGTAGGAAAACCCCATGGTTGTTGGGAAAACCCAACATTTTTGGAAACATCCATGTTTTTTTTTTTGTGTTGAAAATGGTTCATGCTTGGTGCTGTGAACTCTGTTATCCGGGTTTTCATAGAACTTGACATCGGCCTCACATCTTGAAAGGATGTTGTGGTTTTTTTGGTCACCCTGGTGAGAATGAAATCACACTTTCCCTGCAAAGTTGCCCAACACCTTTTCTCAATTTGGCAGTTTCACCGGCTTTGAAGATGGCATGATTTATTTGGGCTTGGCTAGAGGTTAGGCTAGGCCTGGCCACCTCCTTGTAAGAGTTCCATGGCTTTGTTATGGCAGAGGACCATTCTACAACATCCGGACTTGTGGATTTGAAATCAGAAAAGTGGATATAGCATTCATATATCATATCGCATATGTCATCTATATATATATATATATACACATAAACTATACATCTACAAATTGACGACTCTTAACGTTGCATGTTTTGCGAACGGGACGGGGGACGTGTCCCCGTGAATTCCGCAACGGCAGATTTGCGAGTACTTGGAGAGTGACCAGGAAGCGTTAAGTCGATCGTGGGGAATCTCAGGGATCTGGTCCAATTGAATCGCGACCGGCCACACGAGAAAACTCACCTCAATTTCGGTAGCTGAAAAAAAAGAATTCCTCTTAGGAACAGAGAAAAAAATAGGTTGGTGAAATATTATTCCAATTTGGCGAGAGATGGGATTGATTCTCGGTGAACAAAACTCCTTTTTTTTGGGGGGGAGCGGTACGGTAGCTGAGACATCATGGACGGTTTTCGTTGAATTTCTCTCCTCATATAATTTGAATACCAGGTGATGCAGGCCGTGGGTGACCTTTTCTTTTTCCCTAGTTGGAGGTCATCACTTCATCATTGAAAAAGGGTCACTTATATCACCATCCCAAAAAGGTGACTTTAAGAATCGCCAGGTATAGATATATGATGATATGGTACATATGGAATCATCTTGAAATCAGCATCTAGGCTCTAGATGACTAGATCTTTAGTTTCACATTGTTGCAGAGATGACAGCAGTGTGGTTTTGGTGTCGAAGTTTCAACGGCCCAAAGAAGCCGGCTCCAATGACTGAAACAGCATGAGGTTGGCGGTGAAGATGAAGATACGGAAAACCGAGATAAAGATGAAAAAACTTGAGACTAATCTCAGAGGAACACGAACAAGAACACGAACAACAGCCGCAGCTTCAACTTCAGTAGAACACTCTCATATAGACCATTTTTAACATTTTGTACATCAATCTTCCTTTCCAGGCTCAGAAGCCGAAGAAGCCAATCCGGAATCAATCATTTCGTGACAACTTGGTGGGCCCAAGGATTGAATCAATGATGCAACTCACGCGGAAACGGATTCAAACCACGGCACTTGGAGGTGCGATTTCGGGGATTTCGGGGATCGTGAGGTGTCTGGGGATCAGCGTAATGAAAGGAGAGGTGCTTAGTGACAGGGGTATCCTTGTAATGTCCGGAAATTCATAAACGGTAACCAAAAAATCAGAAAAAACCTGGCACGAAAATTTCAGATGTGTGATTTTTACCCCTTGAAGACGAGGAAACACAAGGGGTGAGATTATGGGAAGGGGAAACATGTTAAAGTTACTGGTATAAGTAGAATACCCCATTCACTTGAGCAGTGATTGAAACCCTGCTGATTTGTTGTATTATATATGGGATTATACTACCCAGTCATAAAAAAATGCGGATTAAACCCGCCATGGGCCATGAATCCAGGATCCCTGAATGAATCAATCAGTTTTTTTTTTGGGTTGGAAAAACATAGCTCACTTCACCTTCTCGATGCGAACACGATGAAGGCCTGACGCATGAAGATTGTCGCAATGTCGAGAAGAGGCTCGAAGAGGTCCCGAGCAATTTTTCGACGACGCGTTCTGGGCGTTTGACGCCGCCGCTTTTTTGGGGGATGGACAAATCTTGTGGGGTGTGGGCTGTGTAAAGGAATCATCAAAAGGATTTTTTGAAAGAAAGTCACGAAAAATCACGGGTTTTTCAACATCCTGGATAACTGAAAGTAGTAAAAACCAAGTCCTTTAAACTTCATTACTATCCTGGGTAGCGGTTTCAAATATTTTTTATTTTCACCCCAAAAATTGGGGAAGATGAACCCAATTTGACGAGCACATTTTTCAAAGGGGTTGGTTCAACCACCAACTTTCAAAGGGGTTGGTTCAACCCCCACTAGGTTGCTACATGAATGGTTGATGGTTGATTTTTATGGTTTTTTGTAGGTAAATATACCAGTCCCATGGAATCCATGAGTTGTTTTTTGAGTTTTTGAACGAACTTCCAGGTGCAGCGTTTATCACAATGCCTCATCGAGGAGATCCAGTCTCGAACGGTGGGGGATCTGAACGATAGGTTTCCCCTTGTGGTTTCCTGGAACTTGTGACAAAAAAAAAAAATATCTCGAGTCAATCTCGAGTGTACTTTGATTTTAGAATCCAGCAGGTTACTTAATGTTGTAACTCAATATTATACTTATATGGGGGTTTCCTTAAATGGTGGTACCCCCATTTCACACCCCAAAATGATCATTTTTAGTAGGAAAACCGATGGTTGTTGGGTACTGGTACCACAATTTAAGGAAACACCCATATATAAGGTATATTCTTGAGTAAAGTTTTTTGATGGAGAAAATCTTCCTTTGATTTGTGGATAAATTCACCCAGGTTCCAATCCAATGGTCATCCGGGGGTGAGGCCGAAGAACTGGCACGGTACGCAGCGAAGATTCGAGGTGTTGAAAGGGTTCGGAAAGGGTTGGGGCGGCCCATTGGGGGTTGGGCGAAAGGTTCGAAGATTGGGCCATGGGGTCGTTTTTTTGTTTTTTGTTGTTGTTCCCTTTTTTCTATGTTTTTTTTGGCTATGTGTTTTTGTCCTTCTTAGTTGTTTTACGTAGAAATGATTGGTCAATATGAATAATACCAATGCCACCATGATATATGAAAACCTAGAATATTTCGATGCTCCATACGTATCCCCTCACTTTTGTTTTCTCACAAGACGGGCGCAAAGCGACAACAACGCTACTGTGGTATCATGTCAGTAGGAATAGAATGTGATTGCCTGAGGACACTTGAACATGTGGAAAGGTGGATTCCTAGGTCCCATTTTCGGACGCGTCATTTGGAAAACACCAAGTGATCACGTGCAGGAGAGCATCCTCAGGGAGATGGCGCGAGGGAGCCTAGGAAACGAAAGATGATTCGGTAGCCTTTTTCAGCTAAGGATATTTTGAATCATGAATCATTAAGCTAAGGTATTAGTTATAGTAATTTTGGCCATCATTTTTAGTTACATACCTGGTACCCGAAACATCTCCTTTAAAGTGGTTGTTTCAATTAAATGATTCTACTTGGGAAATGGTTGGAAATCACCAAACATCCATTAAAATATGGTTGTTTAGGGTTCCAGGTATATAATAATATTTCCATCCATCTACAAAATCCAAGCTTCATGCCCATTTGTATGGAAAACATCCCTGACGGAATTCCCGGGTGTTCCTAACAACATCCTAAGGCTCGAGAGCGCTCTCAAACGCCACCACCAGGGGTGAAGCCTCCTAGGTGGAAATCCAGGGGGATTTCGGAGAGAGAAATCCAGGTAGCAAGGGTTGTGACCCCAGAATCCCCCCAAAAAATCCGCAGGAACAACAACCTCTGAACATCTCAGAATTTGAGAAAAAGAGATATAGCTTTCAGTGTTTTTACAGACAATTGGGTGCAGGTTGCTGTTCCGAAGTTTCTTTTCTTTGGACTTTTTTTGAGGTTCCCAGCGCTGTTTTTTTTTTTCTTTTTGGGGGGGGTTGTAGCGCCGTTGTAGCAAAAAAAGTGGCACAAATCCACCAAGCATCAGTTGAGAGTCGATAGGTAGTTTTTCCTATTTTCCTTGAGGATTTTTTTGGCTAGAATTCCGGGTGAACCGTGAACGTCGGATTCTTTTTTGCCATCAGATGAAGTTCTTGAAGCTGGTGCATCACTTGTTTCCAAGGAGTTTTATTTGTGGTTGCAGAGGATGTTTTAGCTTTTTGCCCGTAGCAACAAAAATCATCAAGTTTTCAAAGAAGATGTGACAACAAAAATCACCCAGATGTCTAGGGCAAGAAACCAAATTTTCTTTTGCCCCCTTTTGAGTGGCAGGTCAGCCTCGCCAGCACCATCCCAATCTCAATCCTGTGACTTGGAGATACTGAAATGGTGAAAGGAACATCATTTTTGGGAGGTATACGAATGAAGAACTGGGAGCTGGTGTTAGAGGATTACGCATACAGTACATATTTTTGCTGATATTTGGGGAAACCTGCTTGACGATTTTTGACGTGCTGCTTGATGACGTCACTTGATGAATATCATTTGATATTTGTTTGATTCCCAAAACAAGCTGCCAGTCCAAGAGAACTTGGAATCGCGTGGATGTGAATTACTAGGTCTGAATCGTTGGGTTTTCCTTCCTACCAGCTTTCTAATTCAATACAAGTACCACCTTGACGAAGGCTAGAGATATCCAAGACAATTCTTGGAAAATATGTGACATTTGCAGAACAGGTCCATGAATTTCATGGTGGTTCATTGTTGCACGGGACTTTGCCACTTATGATCCAAATCATTCAGGGCAGCGAAGTAGGAGAAAATTATTCATAGATCTGCTGGGAATTCTTGGTTTCCTCGACTCAAAACCATCCTTTTGGTGCTTGGGAAATAAAAAACATCCCGAATTTTGAAAGGTAGGCACCAACAGGTCAAACAGATCTCCTGATGGGGTTGACCCGATCGAATCACTGGTTGCAGTTGTTCGTGGTGAAACATCGCTGTCTCCACGTGGTGCATCTCCACAGTTGCCATGGCCTAAATGGATGTGGATGATTTCATGGGCAGATGAAATTCAGGGAAACTTCTTTTTATTCATCTCCAAGAATCAACCAGATGGACATTTTGGGGACAACATTGGAGATTGAGTTCCTCATTTGGGATCCATTTGTCCCTGAAACATGGAATCATGGAAGTGTCATGGGTCGGATGTTATTACGAAGGTTTTTCGGACATGACGACGTCACAACCCTACCATTATTTTGTTGGATTCTTCAGAGCCAAGGGACAGTCCAAAAGACTCGCAGGGAACTTCGAAAAGGCGTGAGACGGGCGTTTGGGGAGGCATCTATCATTTAGACGAGCAATGAAGACAACCTGGTTGTTTGGGGTATATAGGGGATCTATGTTGATGCAAAAACAGGTGACATACGGTTGATGGTTCAGAAATCCGGCGAGAAAACCAGTTGAGGGAATGGTAGTTCATCCCATTATTTACAAGGTTTAAACATCCAACCGGTGGTTGGAAATGGGATTTCTGCCATCAACAGTATGACAATATGTAGATATATATCATGATTATATCCATGTTTGTCCTGAAAGGTGTTGGGGTGTTGCCACCGTTTTACGCCAATGACAGCAACGGTTTTTTCAGATCCAATCTAAGCCTCATACCCTGATCACCAACTCGATGGGGTTTCCAAAATTTGAAGTGAGCAATGAAAAAAAACCAAAGTTGTTTAGGATCATGGAAAAGTATCCGATGTTTTTCTTTCGTGGCTCAAGTGGTGTTTCGAATGGTCTCCCCAGGCGCGCCAAGGACTTGTTCCAGCGAGCCCAACGGGCCTGGAAAGCAACAAAGTCGGAAGACTCGGGTCGTGGGTCGTGGGTCGTGCTGCGTCAATCAGCTGGTGTTGGTAAGTCGTTTTATGAATGTTTATTTAATTTGAGAATTCATAGGATTATATATTGACCGTTAGTAAGGGGTGGAATTAGTTTTGTTGTGTTTGTTTTGCTGTCTTGGAAAGTACAGTTTTTTTTTTACACCAAGATATCAATGTGTCACTCAGTCACTGTTTGTCTGAAGTGAAGCGTGAATCCTGTAGGATCAATGTACGATCTATGCCACATTTTTTAAGACCACTTCAATCCACCAGTATCAGCAGTAAAAGTTGCATCTTGCTTGAGGGTCCTGGGCAAACACAAAGACGGACAGAAAGATGAACGGCAGGAAACTCAGTGTAGGAAGGCCTTGGCTCTTCTTCAAGTTATCTCCATTTGTTACATTATTGGGGATCTGAAGTGTGCCTGACCCGGTTGTATGCTATGCATGTCAACAATGGCTCCAAAGTAGGTATATCAATAGCTATATACATGGATGCGACACTAGACATGGAGCACTTGAGTGTTTTTATTTCGCAATTTTTCCTGTGAAACTGAGGATGGCATAGGACAGAGCGATCCGGCCTGGGACCCCTGGGACACTTTGGGACACTTGTGATATTCAAGATGGAGGGATGCCTCAATTGCTGATATCACCTGTACAGTAAGCTATCTCCCATAAATCATACCTGCTTTGTTTCAATAACTGGATGCATTTGCGGTGAAGGTTTCGTGTTTCTTTTTCTGAAGAACACTGAGGTTGATGGCCAGTCCTTCTGAGAAGATCTTGGCTTGAAGATTCATCTGCTTTAAAAAAGAAGTTGCCTATGCTTCATTCCTGAGAGATTCTTGGCCAGTGTTCTTTCTTGTGAGATTTCCCCTCCCTAAATTCCATCATCAAATATGAATATATGGATAAATATGAATTCCGTTTTGTATGTGGGAGTTACAACCCCCCCAAACAATGGTCGAAAATCGTCGCGAGAAAATTTGCAACGCAGAAGGTGAACTGAGATTCTCTTGCGGAAATCAGATTCGTTTTGGCGCGGAAACTGTCGAACACAAAGGCCTGAAACTGACTCCCAGTTCAGAAGAGATTCCAAAAATCTGGAGAGCATCATTTTCAGGATCCATATTTACTTCTGGTGGGTCTAGCACCAACCAATTCTATAGAAAGTAGTAGGTTTTGTAGTGGGAAATGCGCTAAAAATCCGACATCAAAACAAGAGTCAGATTGCATTGCCCTTCAGTTCAATATCCCGTGTTGCATCTTTGGCTCACAGTTTGGCGCAAAGACTCGCCAATGGCGCCGAGTTTGGCGCGATGAAAGCCGCAAAATTAGGCGCAATCTGAATGATGACAAAAGGATACCATAATCCTCATACAAAGCAAAAAAGCGAGATGTTGATCGGAGTACTTTTTTTTACTTTTCTTTTGCATTTTTTGATTTTCGAGGCGCTTTTTTCCAACAACCACCTTAAACCTGCGCAGGTTCCAAAGTCTCTTTGACCCAGGCGTGGACAGTGGAAACTCGAGAGGTTGCCTGCTTATATCATGAAAATCACGGCATACGCAAAATGTATTGACATATTGGAATGTCCCGGCTAAGAACATGTATCTGAGATGGTGTATCTGACATTGCTTTAAAACCATGGATCTTAACCAAATCAGTTCTTTAATTTAAGTTTAACATAAATCTCAGTTCAAAAAATGAATCTGCCCCTTGGTTAATGATGACAGATGTGGCTTAGAAGGGGGTTTCTTGCCATACAAAAAAACAAAAAGTTCAACTTCATCTCGTTGGATCCTAGACGAGACTTGAGTTGACGCAAGCATCCATGAAAGCCAAGATTTGCCAGGAGAATTTGGGGCTAAAACCAGCACTACCACTAAACGATCTGCAGGAGAAAAGGGGACCAAATTGGTGGAAATTTTCGGTTACCCGTCCGTTCCACGGAAATTTTTTGGGACATCATTTTTGAGGCAACAAAAAGCTGATGCATCATTTTCACTGAAACGAAAAAAAAATCACACAAATGTTGGCAGTCAAACTTGGGACGAATGAACTTTGAGGGTGGAATCACGGTGTTTGAGGGCTGATAGGAATCTACTGGCAGGGTGGGGCAAACATGGTCATAGGGAAAATTGTAGTGCCCTTGGGATGGGGGGCCCTAAATAATCAACCCCATATACACCTTGTGTAATAGGTATTTATTGGGAATATCCTCTTTCATCAACATGTTTAGCTAAAAGCATCCACGAAGTTGGGCATCATGCGACCTAGAAAGATGAATCTCTAAAATTGATCTGGGTGTTGAGTCTTGGGTGGGGTGGTGATTTTAAATAGCCTTATTTTTTTGTATAAAATTCTGAGCAGGGCCAAAACACTTCAAATCAAGATGATTTCTGCAGGAGGTTCAACATCTTGCAATCACCCCTCTGAGATGTTTTGGAATGAAGGCGTTCGGGGATCTGACACGGTCCAGAATAACACACTACATCTTAGATCGAAGTTACTTGTGAAAGGTCCAACATGTAAACATCTGACAAGCAAACATATTCGGCTGGAACATGGACAAGGAATGTTCCTACTAGATGTATTTCCAGGAAATATAGTTCCTCTTGACAAAAGGGTCTTTACTGGATAAACCCTCCGGGCCAACTGATTATAAAACATGGTAGAAACTCCTCAATTCTAAAACTTGACATGTTCTTTAACCATGTCACATGGAAGTTTGCGAAAATACGGGGTTTTCCCCCCAAATCATCCATTTTAATAGGGTTTTCCATGATTTTCACCATCCATGTTGGGGGTTTTCCCACCTTATTTTTGGAACGAAACCCACATCTCAACTGGCAGGATCTGACCCTATGGGGTAGTCGAGCCAAAGGTGCCTTAAGATGATGAGGGTTTTCATCAACCATTTTTTTTGTTGTGATGTTTGAGGTATACCCTCCAGGGAATTAACATATCCCACCTTGGGAAAAGGAAAATCATCTTCAAAATGCCATTTTTGGGGGATATGTTAGTTCCCAGGAGGGTAGCCGGTATAGCAAAAGCGTTAAAAATTTTGGGATGACGTTCCTTTCGCGCCATTTGTTGGGTTTGATCCTCAAAAAAAACACTGTGAAATTTTGGGATGCCTGACCAACGCCTTTCTGAAGAATGCGGATTGGATGGGGTGCGATTTTGCTTGGATTGGTTTGGGTTGGAGGAAGAGAAAACCTTTCAGACACCGAAATGGATGGGACGTTGGTTATTTAGGGTGTTTCCGAAATGGAAAATTACCGAAATGGATGAGATCATTTTGGACAGCTATTCTTTGAGAACGTACAGTTCCTTTCAAATAATCTCCATGAAAAAAAGGGGTGTACTTAGTTACTATGGTGTGACATACTTTCAGTAACATATTTGTTCCCATCAAAGAATAGCAAAACACATCCAAAGATAAATCATTTCTCGGATGTGGTCTTATCAGCATCCCATCATCTTGGATAAATTTCGCACACCATTACAAAGTTGTAGCCCCTAAAAACCCAGCTGTTTCGGGGTGTTTTGTGTCGATTTCCTGGGTGGCACTCTAAGATGAAAAGTTTCAACGGCAGGTAGTTCAGAGCGATACTCACACAGGTCCACTCACATGTCATTTGGTTGGTGGTTTCAAATACTTTTCTATTTTCATCCCCGAACCTTGGGGAAATGATCCAATTTGACGAGCATATTTTTCCAAGGGGTTGAAACCACCAACTAGTCATATTATACACACACACATCCCAACACCTTTTGGGGGACATTTGTTACAGAGAAGATTTGAGACTTCCAACAATTTGGACCACAATTTCCTTCCAACAAATGCCATCTGATCTTCCCCATATTTCCTGTCCTCCCCCAAAAAATGGAAAGGTTTAGGTCAACAATCCGATGAACCCATCGCATCCAACCTGACCAATTAAATCCCGACAGATGCCGATGGATTGGCTCGGAAATCTCAGTGGGGATGAGGGTTCCTGGGCGGCCCCAGGTCAGCCACAGGTAGATGATGGAAAAAATGGGTCCAAGTGCCAAAGATGGACATGATGGATTATTCCAAGAAAAAAAGGGGGGGGGGAGTGATTTTAGATTTTAGAGATGTCCTGCTTTAGGAATCTTCCAAAAGGCACTGGGAGTAGGGAGGTTTTTTTTTGGTCAGATTGGTGAAGGGATCTTGTAGTCTGACCCTTGGTTTGTGCCCAGGACCATGGATATTGGCAACCTTGGGGACCTCCTTGTGATGTACAAAACCTGGACCAGAAGGAGTGAAAGGTAGTGAACGTTGTGTGGGCAGGCAAGATCTACGGGCAAAACCCACCCAACAAAGGTACACTGGAAATTGAAATCATTGAGGCAATGATTGGTCTAGCGGCAGCCGAATCTTTGAGAGGTAGATTCTTTCAAGATATGAAAGGAGAACTTATCAACCGGCATTTTTGTCTTGAAACTGAAACCTAGGTCAAAATTGAAAGTGAATCGTTTCGCAGATGTCAAACATGCGATGGTGAAATGAGGGCATGAAATTAATTAGTGCGTACGATAGATCGCAAAATGCAGCATGCAAGCACACCAATCAGTTGTCCTTTGGCAATCTTGTAAAGTTTGGAATCATTTCGAATAATGGCGGCCCAAATAAATCCATCTTTCACAGCCTGACCGAGACAAAAACACCACGGTTTCAGAGTGAATGGCATCTTCAATCTCCCAATTCCTCATCTGGATTTTTTCGATTCAAAACCAATGGAGATTGGGTGCTTTGCTACTTTTTCTTCGGATCCGGGATTCGGGATTCAGTTCCGCAGCCTCCAAATGTTGAAGATCCATCCATCTTCACCATCATCCGTTTGGGGTACCAACAACTTCCCAGGGCGAACAAAAACTTGGACGGTTGAAAATTCCGTCCCCATTTTTTGCTACACCAATAAACACAACTCCTGGTCAAAGGTTGGGAAGAATCAATCGCAACATCCATTTTTTATTAAAAAAAAGAGTCGCAAGCCAAGCACCATGATTTTTTCCACAATAAAAACCCAACCGGACATGATTTTTCCTGATATTTTGTGCGTTGAAGCTTTCATTGGACTGGAAATATTCATTTTTTCCATGTTTTTTTTGAGACAAAACTCCTTGGCAGGAGCTTTTGTCAACCTTCTCCACGTGGTTAGTGAAGCAATTGAGGTGGGGTAGAAGACATCAAACCCCAACATATCCACCTGGTACCCTAAACAACCATTTTTTTCAATGGGTGTTTGGTGATTTCCAACCATTTGTTTTATGTAATGATATGGAATCATCCAGTTGAAACAGCTATACAAAAACTGGTTGTTTTGGAGTTCCAGGCACTATCTAAAGCTTTCAGGATATTTTGTCAGGGGCCAGTTTTTTTTTTTGAAGACATGCTTTTTTTTTTGGTTGGGTAAGCTGGGAACCTCTGTGTAGAGAATTCGGATGTATCTTTTTTTGTTGTGATCCAAATGGAATCTGTGTACAAAAACCCTGGAATGGTCAGTCAATTCGTTGGTGCTTTGGGAATTCTCACAAATATCGGCCCGAAATTAGTACTCAAGTATTAGCCCGTCCAATCCAAGTACATATATGTATATAATTATATACATACCCAGTACCCGAAACATCCCCTTTAAAATGGTTGTTTCAGTTGGATGATGAACCAAACCTTTACAAACGGGGAAATGGTTGTTTCAATCACCAAACATCCATTAAGAACGGCATGGTTGTTTAGGGTTCCAGGTATATATGTAAGTGCATTCCAAAGTAGTTGCCAAATAACCAATGAATCCGAGGTGCCTGGATTTTGCGGATTCGGAAATTCCCCAAAATTTACATGTTTTTTTTCTATCCTAAAGGAATTTGAAATCTTGACATTTTTCAACTTTCACCATTTTTTTTCAACAGGGACGCCTCAAATTCCAGCAATTTTTTTTCAGGAGGGCGGATTATGTTCCAAGGATACTAATCATCCACTCAGTTTTTTCCACATTCCCAAACTAAACAGCATTTTTGTAATCATTTGGATCAACAGGTTAGGTGGATGGATCAACAGGGTCAGGTGGATTCCTCCATATTTGTTCCAAAGGTTGGCTCAACAAAAACTCCTTCAACATATCCGCTGCCGTGGAGCTGGACCGTGAGTCCCATCAGGATGCATCGCGATGCCGTTGCGCAAGTGGCTTCGACCTTGCAGAGGATGCAACAAAGTCCTTTGGAAACTCAGAAAATTTCTACTTCGAAGCAAAAAAAACAACGTTGGGTGCCATGGTAGAGTACTCAGATAATCCATATATATATATATATGTATAGACTATAGATGTATTATGTGTATGATGTATGAAATTAGATATTATGATACTATGTGATACGTGTGTATATGATATGTGTATGATATGTGTATAATATGTGTATGATATGTACATGATTGTTTACCAACATTTGCCATAGAAAGAAAAGACCTATGAATGTAATATATATATATATACACATACATATCACTTGTCATTTCATGGATTTCTATGGTTATGGTACTAGAATAAATGGATTCATTTGAAGGTGGTGTATCATTTCTTTTTTAAAACCAGGAACGATGACCTAAGGTCATGATGTCCAAAGCTGGTTGGGTGCAGGAAAAATGACCTCATTGGGCCTCCGAGGCCTTTTTCATGAAGAGGCTGGCAAAGTGGATTTTGCATCTGCCCTTGTCCAGTCCTCAGGTGTTTTTTTTAATTTTAATTTTTAAAGCCCGGGTTTAACGGTTTAACCAACCAAGATGCGCATGAAAGTTCATCCATAGGAAATGGCAAGTGGATTCGCAAGCTACTTGTCAACAGCTAACCGAAAAAAAAGACTGAGCCGCCAAAAAGGTGATCTGGAAGAGTAGATTAGAAAGCAAAAACAACAAAACAAAAGCCTCCAGGGAAATATACCCTCCCCAAAACTAACAGTTCGCACCTGAGAATGGATGGTTGGAATACGATCGTTTCATTTTGGGACCCGGTGTATTTTCATTGGCGGTCGCGGTTGGTTTCAGGAAAAAAAATAATTATATATATAATGTATTTATATATATATATATATATATCTACCACCCTTTCCCACCTTAAAGACAAGGAAAATCATCATCATCTGAACCCAGCTACCTGTTAAACCAGCGATAAAGTGATCCTCCCCAAGAGGCCATGATCAACGGCTTACCCACACGTTTGGACTCTTTGGAGGTCTGTGGGAGATGAGAAAAATTCGTGGTGGGATGGTAGTAGCACAACAAAGAAATGGCAGGATTTTGGAATATTATCGATATATATGTATATATATATATGATATATATATATATACTATGTAAATATTATATATATAGACCAAGGTGTTGTAAAATGAACTCATGTAAAAGAGAACTGCTGAAAGATTTGTTGCAACAAGTTCATGCCGTAGTTAGTAGCATACATAATTCGTATACTGTATCCGTCTTTTTTTTAATACTGAATATTTCGCAATCTGATGCAAACAAAATCATACTCGGCTGATTGACAGATCATGTTAACGCTGGCAGAATCTGGAACACTTGTATCATGGTCAAAAATATCAAAGAAATCCGGACCTCACCCTTTTCTCCATTCAATCCTCACGTAAACGCGCACCACTCACCTCCACTGAACTACACTCAAACCCAATGAACTACAACGCAAGCATGAGGAGACACCCGAAAAAACACGAGGGGTATGAATCGACTGCTGCATCCTGTAGGACAGCGCTCAGACATTACTGGTCCGAGTCAATAAACTCAGCAACGAACAGCTGAAACGAGTTCGGTTCACTCAGTGAGGGTCGAATCTTAGGGACGGTGAGTAGTTTTTTGTTTGGACGGCAGGGTGTTGTGTACATTTTTCCCTGTATTTATTGCTTGACATTACGAGTTATTGTATGTTTAAATGTGTAATATATGCGTTTATTTGTCACATGATGTGACATGAAAGGACATGAGATGATCGGATATAATATGGATACGGATTTGTGGTGTTCTGTCAATGACTTTGGCATCGATAAGAGTCGGGAAGACCATATTTGGCCTATTGATTCGCATTTTCTTGGCCATCATAAAATTACCAAAATCCTTTGATGAAGGTTAGTGGTTTGCTAGTGGCATATAATTATGGCATACGAAGAAATCCCATCTTCGTGGGTAAAACCACACGCCCCAAAACACACACCATGAAAGGGTCAATGGATCAGTTCCAACGACCAACATGTAATACCCATATATACATATATATATATATATATATAACTTCTTTCCGAGAGGAAGAACTGCACTAAGAGTAGAATTTCTACCTTGAATAGGTGGTGGTTTCACATATTTTTTTTTCACCCCTATTTGGGGAAGATTTCCAGTTTGACTAATATTTTTCAAAGGGTTTAAAACCACCAACTAGTTGAATTTGACCGCCAAAAAACATAATCAAGTTGGAGCACACTGCCTGGCAGTTTCCAAGAGCCGAGGGTCCCTGCAGTGTAATCTTGATGACCTGTAGTCCCACCTCAAGGGGGGTCGGTGGCCGGAAAGATACCACTTGAAGGTCAAAAATAGCGGCCGAACATACCTGGACCTGGGTATCGAATCGTGTTTCGTGTTGCAGCTTTTTTTGATGAAGCATTCAAGAAAACTGTAAAAATTGGATGTTATTTAGAAATGGCGGATAAACTTTGATTTGAGGTTAGGTTACTTCCTCAATCCCTTGACTCGCTGGTGGTAACTATCACTTCCAAGGCCTCGTCGCGAGGGAGTTTGGCACCTGAAAAAACAGGCAAAGACTTGGAGATTCACGACAAACCGCCGCAACAGGCGAGGATCATTGCACTCTGTTCAAGCGCTTCAAAAAGATATCGCCCAAAATGAAGCCAATGAATTTTAATATGAATTTCTGGGGTTTGTAGGTTGGTTTGAGAAGGAAAAAAAGGGTTTTCTACAAAACGCCTTCAGAAAATCTACGTGCTTTCATTCCATTTGTACAGTGTAGCCTGCGGCAGTTTCATGTGTCATTTGGATCCACTCAAAATTCTCCAGGCGGTGAAAGAATGTCGTGAAGCGGTTTCATTGATGTTGGAGATGCAAAGGACAGATGACACAGGGGCTTCAAAAAGGGGAAACAAAAACCGTGGGGAGATGGGTGGGTTTTTTTGGACATGGATCTTTTTGTTGGAAATTTGAAAAAACTCATGAAATCAGATGCACATAATGCATTTAGTGTCATATGATGTGTATATATATATAAATGTATATATATACAAATGTATATATGTATATATACAAGATGACTTGTCAATGCACGACTCATCTGCTATGGTTTGACATACAACTTTATGAAATATATGATTTATCCATGAAGCGACATCCAGGACCACTCGATTTGTTGCTGTGTTGCTCGAAGCAGGGCTTGCACGTCTCAGCAGTTGGTTGAATTGTTGTGTAATCCTCCAACTTTCCAGATACTGAGATGAGAGGCCATCTAGTTTCTAAGGCCAACCAACATTGTTTTTTTTTGCTTAGACATATTTTTGCTGGTGGAAACAAACCGGGAAGCACAATAAGACTTGGCCTCGGGGTCTTCCAGATTTGAGATATACCTTCGGTTGCGAGTGCAGGAACTTCACGGAGAATCAGGAAAGTTTGTTGCAACAAAGGTGCCAGCAAAACTGTGGCAACACAGTTGATACTCCGATAGGACTTGGGAAATGGCATTTCTGAATTTCTTGAAAAGTAGCTGAAATTATTTGAAAGCTGCTTGAAAATGGTGCTTGAGTATATTTTTTGGTGCCACATCTATTTACAACCTTCCCTTACAACAACCTCCCCTTGCATTTGTTCATCTCCGGAGGCTTGCTCATTTTGAAGAAGGGTTTCGTAAAGCGGGCGTTGCCAATATGGATGAAATCTCGTTCCGCTTTGGCACTCGAGATCGCGAAATGGAGGCTGAATCAACGGATGAAAATCCGGAGCGGGAATTGGGCGGTTGCAGTTTTCAAGCACATCTTCGGAAAGGGTATATACTTAGGATAGATCACAAGAATACGGGGGTTCCGAACACGAGCCGAAAACTTGAATCTGTGGGAGTTCACAGAGAAAGACTGCAGTGGATCCACATGTATATATATATATATAATATACACACCTGGAACCTGTTTGTCCTCTATTTTTGGGCTTCAACCCTCCAAGACAAGGTCTTTTCCAATCAAAACAGGGGTCATTTGGGTTCCAGGTATATATATCTATATGCCCAAGTGATGAAGTAGATGCTCTTGGTTGGCATCATCAAAAAGAATCCAAGCTTTGGGCATTTCAGGAAATGCCAGGTGAAACGAAGTCAAATTCGCAAAGCGACCACACCTTTTGGGTTCTCAGACTTTGATTCGTCTAATAGGTTTCAGGCTTCCTACCAAAATTTATCGGATATGAAAGGCGGACTTATATATGTGTATATCGATATATGGAGATATACAGTAATAATGTACGCAGAAGAGTGTATGGAATATTACTGTCAGCATTTCGAGAAATTGTAGGAATCCCTGGCCTTTTTCGACACATTCATTTGAAACCTTCGTATTGCTGTTGTTCTCCGGTGTCAGGGTATCTATGCGCGTGTGGATGCCTCGGAATTTAGTGGCTTGGATGAGAACAATGGTGGGGGGTGCATACCCAAACGAAGCTGGGTGCAGTTTAGCTAAACCCTCTGCACTTTTCGTAGTTGAAGAGGGCATTGATCGACGATCACTCAATTTCAGGTTGATATTTTTTCTTTGAAATGATCCAGAATCGATGGGAAGGAGTTGTTGAGTTCATCATCTTCGTCTTCGTTTTCGTCACCACTGTCACCATCACCATTCACCATCACCACCGCCTCCACATCATCATCAAGAGGCATTGACACTACTAAAGGTAGTCTATCCCAAACTCTCGGCGACGAGGTCCAATAAAGGGGCAGCTTCATTTTGGAACCTTCAGAAAGAATCTTCTTAAATTTTCCTCCGTTTTTAACAATTGTGCCAATGAAACCACCCTAGGCATGTGTATTTGAAACCACCCTAGGCATAGAGAAGGCAGAAGAAACCCTTGCAACGCTATCGAAGTGGAAGGCAGCAACCGCAACGGTTGACAGCCTTCATGGGGTGCGAGAAGGAGGTGTTTGCTATTGCTGAAATCATAGGAACCTGAGGATTTTGGGGTGTGCCAATTTCCCCCAAATTCATCATTTATTACTTTTGGGTACTCTGTGAAGGAGCAGCCTCTGTCAAATTTCTCATGCTTTCCGAACACTACAAAATGCCCCGAGGGAAGGTTTCTCAGCTTTTATAGAGGGAAGGTTTCTCAGCTTTCAAAAATCCATTTCTTGAAATTTGTGAAGAGGATGCTTTGGCTATTTATTGAAAGGAGGTTTTCACTCTGTTTATATCGTGATGTTTTTGCAGGAATGTACAGTTGTGCTAGCATGTTCAGTCGTTTTATAAACAGCTATGTTGGTGGATACACGAGTTTATACAGAATGTCTTTGGACCCGAGAATGATTTATAGACTATGATTCAAAGATGAATGACAGATTGCAGAAAGGTAGGATGTACAGTTAACAGCCTGCATTTTTGAAATTAGGATGTTACGCCATTCTATAAAACCTGGGGCTATCATTTTATTGAAAGGTTTGCCTTTTTAGAAAGCAAAGAACATCTTTGTCTTAAACAGGCTAGGTTTTTTGCAGCTTTCTTCAACAACAACAAAAAGGCATCTTCCCACCATCGGGTTCCCAGCATCAGTGGAGGATCAGCACAGCTGCGCGATTTTTGATTTGGAAAGACGGAGCTCTGAGGTGTGTCTGATGGATGGTAGGGGGAGCTGGATATGGATATGGCAGACAAGTTGTGCCAAACATCGATGCAGTTGAAAAATCGAACGTGTTTAAATCTTCATGTCGAAAAAATCTTCATGGTATTTCTTTGGTGATCAGGTGTGTCACGCTGGACCGAAAGTGTGAAACTTTTTGAGATGAAAAAATGCCCATTTTCGGAGGCCGAAAATCAGCTGAGACTTCTTACTTCCGACGTGGAGGTGGGGGTTTAGGGGAGGGGTATGATGCTGCGGGCTTCTAGTCATGAAGAAGGGGTCCTTTGGGCGACAATATAGGTATATATATATATATATACACATACTGTTGGTGGAAGAAATCCTGCACCAGTTGGGAGGTAGTTTATCCCATTATTTACAAGGTTTCATCTATGGCAGGTGGTGCAGGATTTCTTCCATCAACAGTATGTATATATATATATACACATGTGATGGAATGTCTTTTAGTTGCGTGCTGATGGTTTTTTAACGAGTCCAGTGAGCTTGAAGAGTCATATATATATATATACATTATATACATATGATTACATATGATACACAAACACGGTCTTTTTGGCAAAGATACAAACCAGAACAACTTTCAGAGATGTACAGATGATCTCCATAATAATGATGCGTTACACTGCGAAAAACACTGCAAGCTCAACCGGCTAAAACAAAGTTCTTATGAATCTGATGATTTTTTCAGCATTTGGGCATTGGATACGATACAGCAGGGATCATGAAATTGTCCATTTTGGGGGGATCCAACAATGCAAATCTATGGCAAATTCAAGGGTTTTCCATCCAATACCTTTCCCCCATAATCATGGTTCAGTGGAAAACTACTCCAAACAAAAGGAAACTATTGGAGATACACCCATTTTCCACTGTATGGGAGAAAGGGTAATGCCTTGTTTGGGTTGGTTGTCATATTCATGACCTGTGTACACTCCGTCTCTTTCTTCTTTTTTTGTCCCAGTGTAACCGGAAAAACCTTTCCCATAGGATCCATGGGACTAGTATATTATGATATATTATGTATATACCTACATTTAGTTAATTTTTTCAATGGTAAATTGATAGGTAAATATACCATTCCGGTATTTACCTACATTTAATTAGTTGATCATTTTTATAGTAAATTAATAGGAAAACAAAACATGCGTCAGATCCTATGGATTCCCGGTGGATGTCGGGGGCCCTTCCCCGTCAGGATCATGCGCAAGAATTGCTGGCGATGGTCGAGCGACAGAACTTGCAGCCGGAAGGACGGCAGTTGAAATTGGGGGATGAAGAGTCCGTGGATTTTTGAACGGCTTGGATTTATACAAATTGCAGATAACATACAAATATATATATATATAACATACATAACATATACATGGGTCCATTTTTACATTTATATTTTAATGCGATGATACTAAGTTTTTGAAAATGATATTTCGAACTGCATCCAAACATGTGGGCCATTTGTGAGATGTCTTTATTTATGAACCTTATGCAAGTGGTGACCCGACCCCCCAAGGGGTTTTTTAGCCGCTAGAGTCACCTGACTTCACAAAAAGGGGTGACGTCAGGTGAAGTGTTTGCTCACCTTTGTTGGAAGAAGGGATTATGAAATGGCCATAAAATGCATATGGGTGTTTCCAAAAATAGTGGTACCCCCAAATCATCAATTTTAATAGGGTTTTCCATTATAAACCATCCACTTGGGGTACCCCTATTTTTGGAAACACCCATATGAAAACCAGAAGAAATAGGATTGTACCATTTTGTAATCTGATAGAGTCAGATTGACCCATCATTTTGGATAGAGTAAGGTCCATTTTCTGAATTAACTATAGCAGATATCATACGCTTAAAGCTTAAAGTATAGGGAGCCAGAGGGACCAACAATTACAATACAGTATTTTTTGAAATCTTGTGACCCAACCAGTGTAATACTGTTGGACAAACATCATGCACCACTTGGCATGCTGAAAACGCCGGTAATTTATATAAGTTCATAGGATCTTCACCATATCCACTGTGGGACTTGGGATTTGTACCTCCATTCTGACCGACCAATTTGATGTATCAGAATTCCAGGTCCGAAAACTGCAGTTGGTAAAGATATAACTTGCAGAGTATACAGACGCAATTATATATATAGACATATAATCATGTATGATATGCATTACTGAATATATTTACATATATCTCTATATATGTATAAATAATTTGATATATGTATGTATACATATGTATGTATATATGTAATATACAATACGTAAGTCCAATAGTCCAACCACTTGAACCAGTAAAACAGATTTCCCTTGTTGCCAATTTGGGATGTGAAGATTTCGCCTCCTGGAATGGCTCGGAGCGTCGTTGGTTGGTCCGAAGTTTAGGTACGGACGGACTTTTTTTGGGAGCTTTTTGTCACTCAACTTCAATTTTCAGTGCCAAATTTTTTCACTAAAGTTTGGACCATTGTATATAGTTGGTAAATTCTTTGTTGGACATTTGTTGGTCCACCAAGAATCCCAATTCAGAAGATGTTTCCTTCAGAATCATCTGGGTTCAGAAAACCGACCTTTTTTTGGGCCAAAATTTGGGTCCATGGATTCATTCTAATCTCGCTTCTCAACCGCCGTGTGCGCCTGGCAGCCAAAAAACACGATGACTGTCATCAGGACGACCGGGAAGAAACCACATATCCTGGGAAGCATATCCGACTGTAGAAACACATGCAAAACATGTTTTTTTAGTTCAGGAAAGCCTTGCAAAGACAGAATCAATACATCTCAACAAGAAGTTGATAACTTGGAAGTTGCCTTGAAACTTGGAACTTGCCTGGCTGACTTGCCTTGACTCACGACGGAAGTTTTTATGTGTCAAATTTCACATCTTTTTTGCTGGTCGTCTAAAACCTCATCGTTTCCTCCATCGGTTTCAAACGAGGAGTTCCACGACGTGTTCTGTACAGAAGAAACCTCATGGAAAGCCTGATGTCCAATGTATCGCCCACTGCTCCAATGGGTTTCTTTGGCTTTGAGGCTAACAAAAAAGGCAGAAAGATGCTGGAATTGGGGATGTGAACACATGTGTTGGAATTGTTTGTTTGTTTTTTGTTGTGGATGTTTTTTTGTGTTGAAACTGCGGGTGAATCAACTTTCTTTTGAAAGTTGATTCATTGATGAAACTGAGATTCTCAATTCTTAGCAGCTGGATAGCACCCCAGCTATCCTCAACTCATGAACCTGTTCAAAAATATCCGACTTGAGCTCTCCAACATCCACGATGCAATGCCATGGCGTTTCTTAGTTATTGCCATTTTTTTGTGTTTCCATCTCGCCAACGATACGTGGGGAAGTCTTCGAGAGGTAGACTTAACTACCCCCTTTCAGTTGGGTTGCAGAGGTTGAGATGCATGAAGAAGGTCCAGCCACTTTGGTGCAGAATTTCGTGTTGCTTTTTTTGTTGTTGGTTGGTCTGTGCTCTTTGAAACGTACTTGGCAACCTTGATTTTGAGTGAACATCCTGGCTTTCGGGGTCGTTATATGGTTGGACCACTGGACGACATCGGCAAAAAAAAAGGAGTGAAGCTATCATAGATTCGTCCTTGTGTGTTTTTATTTTTATTTTTTGTGAGGAGTTTTATATATACTTTATTTTGGATGCCATCGGGAGTTCATTGTGTGTGTTGATGACACGGATGATGGTTGTTTTTTTTTGAGGGGGATGTTAAGGCTGGGAGGTTTCCTTGATAACTTGTGACAACTATTCAACAACATCTCGCTGGCTGTTGCACTGGCCCTTTTTTTTGAATTATCTCCTAGGACCTCCTTTACAAGCAAACACAAGGCTACACCAGTGCCTTATTGTGAGAAGCACCTGAAACTGGGTGATGATGCCTTGAAGGTCTATATGCATCCCAAAGGTTTTGGCAAGATTTTAGTGGCACGTTTCAATCTTCCCAAAGGTTATCGCATGGTGTATCATGGACTACGTCGATCTACTGGTTCGGATCACGACTTAGATCCAGATGAAGATCGCACTTTGTGGTTTTATCCTACGCCAGGAGGTGATGTGAATGGCTATTTGGATCCTACTACCTGTTCCGGTTCCCTGCTGCAGTTTGCAGCCAATGGAGGACCTGGAGAAGTAGCGAATCTAAGACAAAATGATCGAGCCTTTGGATATCGAAATGGTGCATATGGAGGAATGGAATATGAAGCGAAAATGTGGATCCCTGCTGGGACTCAATTGGTTCATCATTATGGTTCTAGTTGGTGGAAAGATCGACCTGAACTTACACGATGCAATGTAGGAACTGTTGCTTGGTGTCGAAGATTTAAGGATGTGACTCCAAACAGAAGCAGCCTTGAAATGAAACATAAGCACACCTTCCAAACCTCAAGCGTCAACTTTTTAGTGTTCTGGCTCTTCCCGTTTTTTGTGGGGTGAAAACCATCATGAGGACCATGTATAAACTATAGATTCTCATTTTTTTCTGGGAAACCAATGTATTTAGAGAGAGAGGATCAGGCGCCAACATGCGAAAAAAAACAACCTGGAAATGCGGCTATCGGTGTCCCATTTTCAATAGGAAACTGACCAGCCCATGGTTGGTCTTACCTTGGCCAAAGGGAGAAAACACAACCGGTTTTGTTCCTCAGAAAGGCATCCCCCGGTTGACAATATGCCTAAATGAATAGTTTCCATTCGAATATGTATAAGAGATATATATATATATATGGGTCATATATACATGTAGGATTCCTACAATTTTTTCATTCAATTCAGGATCATTTTTAAGGCATGAAAAATCTGACGGATTTTCCCATGGATTTCTCGTCGTCGTTGCCTTAGGATCGTTTCCCTGCGCCCAAGAGAAAGGTCAGGAAAGTCATCAAAGATGCCAAGTGAATTTCTGACGAATCCACTTGTTGGATGGTTTAGTGGATGAATATGTATAATAGATATGATGTATATACATAATATAAATATGATATACATTTTTGCTTAGCTCATCTACTAGAACACGCGCACAAACTCTAGCTATACTGTAGCATTTTTTGCTCGACACGATGTTTTTTTTAACATCATAGTCTCCCGGATGCATTGGATTTTGCGTCAAAGTTTTTACCACAACGTCTTTTGACGAAGCCATCCATTTGAAGTGACCGGCTTCGGACCGCTGCGCTGTGATCTTTAGACCGCCTGGACCAGGGTAGTGATGCAAAAATGTTACGTCCTGGAGGGGCATTGGAGAGGCTATGTAGGTTTTTTGGATATGATGGATCAAGATATCCAAAACTTACAAAACTGGGTGGTGGCAACTCAAATATTTTTTTTAAATGTTCATCCCTATATTATGGGAAGATGAGAACCCATTTTGACTTCCGCATATTTTTCAGATGGGTTGGTTCAAAAAACCCACCAAAACTTAGAAAACTTCCAAGGCTCAAAACAATGGACATCAGATTCATCACGCCATATGAAAAAGATCATTGATCCATACATCAAGGCCTTGGGCCCAAAAAAATCGACGAATTTCTTTCTGACTTCGGACTGATCATCCAACTTCCAAAAAATCCATCAGCTGGATGCATCTGAAGAAACTCAGATGGGTTGGGAGATCATGCTTTTGTTTCAAACAAATGCCTGGTATGTATGAATTACGATACGTTTTTGTGAGTTTTTGGTGGCGAATCCTTAGAATCCTTACGAAGATTTTTTTTGGACCGCAAAAATCATCCCTGTATTTAACAGGTTCATTCACCTCTCCCTTGGTTCGGGTCCAATGATTCCCTTGGGTAGGAGGTCATCAATGTTGATGGAAATCCGAAATCCCAAACAACCACCAACCACCGGGTGGGATCTAGTAAAACCCTTAGTAAAAAACCTGGGGATTTCAACCAACAAAACCGTTCCCTGGTCCCTGGTTGGTTTTCTCACCCATCAAGAATCAAGTTTGTAGGATGTAACAATGCTTCAAGTTTTTTGGATTTCGGGTATCCGGGGACCCCGTGGTGAAGGAGCTGAGAAAAGCGAGAAGCCTGAGAAGATCCCTTCCGACGGAAGCAACGTCGTATTGCTCCGCCACGGCTCACTGAAGAAGGTGATCGCGGCATTTTGTCGCGCATGGAAAAAACCACTTTCTTCGTAAAAAAAAAAGGAAGCAACTTTTTGTTATCGGCTTTTTGAGATGTTGAACAACCAGATGTTGCCAAATGTACGATCAACAATTACAGTAGAGTGAATTTATAGAATGATGTAACATGTCATGTCGTGATTTTATTTTAGTAGCAATGAAAAGACCACACAGATTTCAAGACCTTTTTTTTTTTTGAAACCACGGCTCACTCAAATTTACAAGTATTGATTTTGCCTCAAGACTTTCATCCAAACTGCCTCACTCCAAGCTTCAGGGTGAAGTTCCAGTAGATGAGACAATCGTCAAAGATGTGGCAGATGCCAAAGCGTCTTGGCAGAGACGGCGGGCCGCTGTGAGAAATGAAAAAAAAAAAACGGGGCCCTGGTTGTGGTTGTTTAGTTTTTTTTTTGGGATGACATCCTACCCCAATTATGTGGGGAATATAATAAACCATTAACAACCAGTACGTACTGGAAAAGTATTTTTTTCCGCCAACATCGCCTGTGATGATTTTTTTTTTGAGCCACAAAAAAAACCCCGGTGGCTTGATTCAATAGGCGATGCATGGGGCGATTTTTAGGACCGTAGGATGTAACAGCATGTTATGTGGCCGTTTTCATTGTTATAGCAGTATCACCAATAGTGATGGGTCCACGCTGAAACAGCAGGCTCAGTGGCAAAATCTGGCCTGTCCAGTTTTTTTAAATTTTTCAAGGTGAATTTGGGAAGTCATTAGATAGGCAAGGTGAATAAGTGTATTCGAAAGAAAACACCATCATTTTTGGCAAACACAGTCATGGAATCATGGGAAGAACACATGAAAACTGCCACTGTGTCGACTATTTTGTACTACAAATCTTGGACCACTATGCATGGGATGTTTCATGCCATTTGTTGTAAGCCAAGCAAGGCTGCTGCTGAGAAGGCCACCGAGAAGGCCAGTGCAGCTGCGGAAAATGCCCTTTCAAGTGCACAAGAGCTGCAGAAGGAGATGGCAAGTATTTGGCAGGCTTGTTGACCGGTAGCTCCAAGGCGTTATATATTTTTTTGGAAGGGGTCACAGGAAAACTGAATTTTTTGGGAAGCCCCTTGGAAGGCAACAGCTGATTTGAACTGGAAGTTGACCATTTTTTGCCAGAAACGTTTTGCAACTTGAATTTTTGCAGGGGACATACGTAAGTGCAATTGAACCCTGGATATTTTTGTTCAAAACAACCAAAAGATTCGTCTCAAATGTTTTTGGATGTTTTTTATCCAAATCGAGGCACGAGGGAACACCACCACCTTGTCGTTTAGGGCCTAGGGAGAAAAGACCTAGTGGAATTCCGGGTGGTAAATCCGGTTTCCAATACAAGCCCCGAGAACCGAAATCTGGTGCCACTTCGGGACAACCAAAACTAGATTCGATATTTTGAGCCTTGAGAGAAAAAAGCAGTTGCATAGAAATGTCGAAGCAGGCCACTCTGAACACAAAAAATGGCCTTTTTGTGAGGTCTAAAATATGGAAGGGGAGTAGTAAAAACTGTTCTGAACATCATTGAAAATCATTTTGCAACCGATGTGTTTCGCGTCACAAGGCGCTCCAAAATGTGCGCTCCACTTCTCCAAAAGACGTGTGGTGGGGGTTCCCGCATGGGGCCAGATCATTTACTGTCAGGAAAGTGGAGGGTGTTGTGGAAGAACTAAGATGTTGGGGCCTGCCTAATCCCTGGTTCACAGTGGGAAAGTGAATCATCACTATTCTTACTATCTGGGACCTTTGTTGACCTTCATTATTGACTGCGAATGAGTTGCTTTGGCAGGACCCAACCAATGTAAGTAAGATAGGTAAAGCTGGTCCCAAAAACTTTACATTGATTGGAGTGAAAGAAAGCCGGGTCTACTTGAGGTCCCTCAGCCAGGAGATATGATGGGTTTGGTGACATAAATTGACCCGGCAAAAGCTTCTTGCAAAATCATTCAAGTGGACCTGTGACAAGAATTTCATTCAAGTGGACCTGTCAAATCACTAAGTTTTCCCATCAGTTGGCTGAGTTTTGCCAAGCTTTGTCACAAAGAAACAAAAGGCGTACTTAAGATTGACTGGTGTATTTCCCAGTTTGCTGCAAAACCCTGCTTGCACACCCCCAAAAAATAATGGAACCCCCTCCGCAATTTTGCTGAACATGTTGAACCAAGTCTTGAATTTGATAAACAAATGTGACCTACGTGTGACCAGCCATGGAGCCATGGATGAATGGAAGGGGCCGGGGGTCACAGTACGCCACGACTGAGGCCTCATCGAAATGTCGAGACCTCATTAAATGACACCATCCTGTTGATGGTTCGAAGTCGGTCCCAAGGGTTTTCCCATCGATGGGACGATGAGAGAAGCGCTGTTTTTTTTTTGGTGTCCTTCAAAACTTCAAAAAACTCTTTTTCCCACGTTTGGGGAGAAAAATCATATGGATTTTCTGAACTTTGCTTCCAGTGGATCCATGAATGAATTCAAAGGTTTGAAGGCAAAACATATGAAACAAACCAGCAACTTGATGTATGGGGAAATCCCAGGCGCCTCTTTCCGGCCGTTTACCGAATCTGCCACCTTCTTCCTTGGCGCACGAGGCCCCGTCTTCCAAAAGCGTTTAACCCGTTGAAGCCAAACAACGATGATTTTCAAGGGACATGTTTTTCACCATGTTTTTTTTTTCTTTTTCCATCCTTAAGCCCTGTAGCCTGGTTGATCACAGAACCAATTCATAAAAGTCTTAGTGAAATTTACCACAGGTTTGAAAAAAATCGAGGTTCAGGTGAAGCAGGTTAAAACACTTTAAGGCTGTATGATTGCTTTATGTATCTAAGTTGTATATATATATATATGATTTTTATATGTATATTATATTTGTTTATATTTGATTCCAAGCACTTATGTTTTGCTTATTTCTGTAAAAAAACCTAACTCGGATTTTTCCAGGAAGCGGATCGAAGATCGCAGCGGTGGACCTCAGTGATGGATCAATGATGCGGCAGTGGATACACACCTCGTGGACAGTGGATACTTAGTATTCATCTATAGGTGGTTGGCAACTCAAATATTTGTTTATTTTCATCCCGAAAATTGTTTGGGGACGATTTTTCCAATTTGACGGACACGCCTATTTTTTCAATGTTCCGTTGGTGTTCAAAACCACCACCAACCAGTCATGGACCTGGAACATCGACTGAAACTTTGATCAACTTGGATGATGGCATCGTGTCCATGAAAACCGACGAACAACTGGGGTGCTTTTATTGTCAAGGCCGTATCCGATAGAAAAGGAGTCCGAGTTGGAAAAGGTGCGGGTTCAGCAGGATTCGGATTCGGAGGGAACTATGCCATAGATTTTTCAATGGTGATTCTGAAATCAAAACTTGCCACCTAAAAGTGTGGAAAAGCTTTCCCAAAAAATCATGCAAAAAATACAGATCTTTTCTGCCCTTTTGCACAACACTAGAAATTGACAAAACGGGTGTTTTTAGGATTGTTTTGGGGTGTATCTTCTTGTTGGAGGGTGGTTTGGTTAAGGGAGGTTGGTCTTGTCTTCTCGACAACTTTTGTCTCGGAAAGCAGCAGGTCCAACACTTAAAGGAGCGCTTTTTTCCACCCACTGGAGGGTGCTTTCGCACTGGTACCAGTCATCGATATCGGTCACGTTTGGGCATCTCAGAAAGGAGAAGATGCGGGGTTTCGGGATTCAAGATGTTTTTGTTGGATGGATAGCTTAATTTATTGATCTATATTATACCTGATATGATAGTTTGAAAAATGAAAATAGCAGGGTATCACACCTTAAACTTTCAAGTGTTTTGCATGTGTTTTTTTTGGTCATCATATATCAGTTTATCTAAGAATTTTCCAGCATTGGTATGGGACAGGGGCCTGCAGGGGTCTCTGAATGCACCTTGAGATGTTGGAATGTGATTGGGGGAAACGCTTCACTTCCTAAAAACCAAGGCAATTTTGATGAGCTTCCTCATCCAAACTTTGGGAACCATTATAGATGATATGTATTATATATATATATACAGTTATATATATTTACATATACACATATCAAGATTGGTCCCCAAGGTTTGGGGCTCCCTGTGTTTGGGTACAACTCCTGAAATACATCCCGTTTTGTTGGCACCAAACGGCTGGCTTCGGCACCATCAACAGTACCAAACACATTTCACAAAGGTAAGCGACCCGCGACGGCGCAGATGCAATTGCAAGTTTTAAAGGGAGGCGGGCGGAATGATGCTGTTTTTTTTGAATTTTTTGGGGCTTGAACTGCCTAGATTTGTCGGAGTTGATGGGTGAAAATAGTGGTGAAATATGGCTTTTGACTTTGTCAAAAAACAACATTTCAAGATGAGTAAGAAAATCCGCCTTCTCTTTTTTTTTGCTTCGTGCAAAAAGCATCCGTAAAAAGTACTGTATGAAACTAAACACTCTTGAAACATTTTCAACAACACCTTGGAAATGTATTTAGACATATAGTATATATATAAAAAAAATGATATAATATATATATATATTATATATAATATATATATATAATATATATATATATAATATATATATAATATAATATAGATACACATACATGGTATAATTGTTTGTTGTACCTTCAACCCTTTCATCCACCCCATTGCCCATGGATTCAACCCCTGAAAATCCAGGCGGCTCCAACGATGCTTTTCCAACATCGCGACCTTTGACGGCGGGAAATGAACGACGTCGTGGGACAGGTGGGTTGGACGTGAACCGACGGTTGAGGGGTTAGTCGATGGCTAGCCACTCCCAAGTTGGGTGGGCAATTTCTAAGGGGCCATAAGGCCCACCAATACATGGAAGTTGCGAGCCATCGATCCTTTCCAGGTGGTATTTCACTGTTTGCCCCTTGAAAATTTTGCCATTCTTAAAAGGGAAGCCGGATCGGCTTCCCTTGACCATTATATTTTTCAGGGGCGAACTGGTAAACTTTGGGGGGGTGTAACGATGAGAAATTCCAGAGACTGTTTGGCGAATTCAGCCAGAAACCAAACAAATTTATGGCCAGAAACCATTTGACCCAATCTTTTCCTTGAAAACGGTGGTGTTGTCACAGTGAGGGCTGTTTTCAAGTTGAAGGGTTCAAGACTTTCCCCAACCCCTTCCGGATTTAGTCGAATCCATAGAGAATTACCCCGACAAGAATTCACACATTTTCCCCATCTTGGTTTCATGGGTCCGGGAAGGTGGGGGAGAATTAGTTGCATTTTTTGTTTCCCTTTTACAAGACGTCAGTTTTGCCCGGTTTTTGACAGAAAGACGCTTAGTCAAAGTTGCTTGTTGATGAAAGCTTGGTACGACAGTATCCTATCCATTTTCCAGCCTTTAATCAACCATTCAGATTCCGACTGGTTCCCACCGTCTTGGTTTTGCATTGTTATCATCATTTCTTGCCCTCCATTTCTACAAAAGGTGATGATTGAGAGAGACTCGCTGTGCAAAAAAAAAGCACATGCGAATGCGCTTTTCGCCGGCGAAAAGCGAGCGGCTCCAATTTTTTCGCTGCTGGGGTGTGTGAACGTTTCAGCGCCATCATGGGGCCCAGCTAAGAAGTTACGAAGTTGCGTTGTGTGGATTTTTTTTTCAAAAAAGGCCATGAAGGTGTTGATTCCACTTCCAGGAGCTTATGATTAATGATTGGTTGGCTGAACTCAGATTTTTTGTGATTAAAGAAAACCCTCGAGCTGCTAGCTAACTTGGCCTGGTTATTTGTTGCCTTTGAGAAATTTGGAGAACCACATGACCGACCAATTCAAAGAGTTTAAGGTCAGTGAATTAACATGGCTTCACCCAGATGAATTCAGATAGATCATGTGATCATTTCTTTGGTTGTGTTGTTGTGCGATGTTTTTTTTTCTAATTGGTTTAGCTTCTTCTGCTAACTTTGGCTGCAGATCGACATCTCATCGGGTCCCGAGATATTGCGTCTGTGGTTCATCTCCATTAGACAAGGCAGGTATTTCATGGAGCACCCATGCAAACGGAGTTCATACAGTACATCTCAGAGTGCACAAATAACCAATCATCTCAAAAAAAGTAGTGAGAAATGCAACTCATCAAGTTTACATATATACAGTATATAGTTTAATGTACATTTATGCAATTTTTGCATCTACACATTTATACACTTGTATACAGGATTGGTCAGCTTATAGGTGACTCACCTGCTTCAAAAGGATCACTTTCATGGCCGCCATGTGGATACCTAGTCATGACTTCCCTGTACCCGCCACTGGTGCCTGGGTTCCCCAGCAGTTCGTTGACTGATGGCATCAGCCTTCAAAATTCCCTGACTCCTCCTCATCACCGTCACCATCAACATCCTCATCATCGTCATCATCACCATCAACATACATCATCATCATCATCATCATCATCATCATCATCATCATCATCATCATCATCATCATCATCATCATCATCATCATCATCATCATCGTCATCATCGTCATCATCACCATCAACATACTTCATCATCATCATCATGATAAGAATAATAATCATAGTCATCATCATAATAATCATAGTCATCATCATAATAATCATAATAATCATAGTCATCATCATCATCATCATCATCATCATCATCATCATCATCACCATCATCATCATCATCATCATCATCATCATCATCATCATCATCATACCCTCTCTGAAATTAACATAGCACCTGAAACACTGGGGTTGGAAGATGAGTTTCCTTTTGGGAAGCACCACCACAACCATCAGCATCCTCCTTCTCCTTCAACCCCGCAAAAAAGACAACCCATACATGCCATGAGGTCTCCACTTCTGCCTGGACCGCAAGCTCCTGGCACGCAAAAACACCACGGCACGCAAGGCACAGATTGGTCCAACACCCCCTTGTTGTTTGGTTTTATAAGGAGGGGCTGAAACATCTACCCAGTGATATAAGGATTATATTCACAATATATATATAATATATATATATATATATGTATATTTTTGGGTAAAGCTGTTAGATTTCAGGGTTCTTCTTTAACCAAACAGGACTTCTATATAATCCAAGTGTACTGTAAGAAGTTTTTTTTTTAAGACTGCTCTCAACTGTTGCCGTTTTTCCCCTTTTCCTTCAGGATTGGGTTGGGTAAAGAATGGAGATCTCAAATTCTCAATGATGGTGATATCACCAGCTTACACCTAGCTTGCCCTAAAAATTGCCCCTTCCTTTTGAACCTAAAATGTAACCATGAAGCACCGGCTTTGAATGTTTTTACATCACAAAGTTGTTTTCGTGATTTTTTTTTTCACATCATTGTGCTAACATATGGACCGAGGGGCAATTGATAGGGACCTCGGGAACCTCGGTTCAGCACAAGGATTTATAATAAATTGCCCAGATAAGTAGGTGGGAGATTTGGCAAGGCTACTCCAAACCAAAGGTGAAAGAATCCTTGCAATGCTCATTTCGGCTGGTTGACGGGAATGACCCCTTTAAAACGCCTCTGGGTTTTCGCCAAGTTGCAACACACTTTCATTTTTGGTGCAAAACTTCATCTGTTTCGCGATGAATGATATGAATGATGGTTATCATCATCTTTTTTGCTCAACCAAAATTGATTCGATTCACAACTTCAGTTGCTGGAGGATGAGTCAAACCAAGCATGAGTAGAAGATCTCAGCATGCGTAGGTTTGTTCCTCCCTACAATTCACTTGAATTTTTTTGCCACTGTTTTTTTCGGTCCCAGGCCTTTGAGTGAAACATAAGACATCTAAGGTCTGTGTGACCTGGATTCCCGATCAGAAATCAATATGATGAACCACCCCACCGGCCCCAGATTTGAGAGATGGGGGTATTGACTACGGCTCATTTAAGTGAACGATACACCATAGCTAAGTGGGTTTTCGAACGCATACATGGTGAAGTTGCAATGGGTTTCCAGCAGTTGTGAGCAATCAACAATCCATGTTTTGATGTTTTGGACTGCCACGTTCCAAAAGCTTGTTTGGAGGGGGGGGGCCAAAATCCATTGGTATTCTCTTGTGAAATCTGTATATATCTATATATGATATGTGTATATGTAGATACCTGTATATGATTTTGAAAATCATTTCCAGAGAATGTATCTAAGTGATATTTTGATGTGCAGATAGACCCATATATATATATATACATACTGTACACACACACACNACCCATATATATATATATACATACTGTACACACACACACACACCTTTTTTTTAAAGTATACAGTATACATATTTCTTCAACTTTGTATACATATGTAACCAGTGACCGAAGCAACACATTTGATGCAGATTGATTGCTTTCGCAGATTGCTCACGGCAGCGCTTGCTGTTGTCCTGTCATCTTCAAGATCTCTTGAGTGCAGGAACCACTGAGAAGGGGATCTCAGCAATCAATGTGGTGGTTTTGAAAAATGATGAATTCCCATCGATGAAGATGTACTCCGAGTCTTTGTACCATCTTCGAACTCCTGCAACATCACAAATGTATGATTCGACCCGAAATTGAAACGGTCCTTTTTTTTTGAAAGCTATATAAACCATCATAAGAAATCTACAGAATAGTGTACCTATCAACTGTTGTGTTGGATTTCACCAACTAACAATGACTCTCCGCAGGCGTTTTTTTTCCCACTACAAGGTCCACTTCTCTGAGTTCTTGCCGACCGCTTGTTACAGAGAAAGTAGCGACCGCAGGGGTTTCATCCTCAGCCGGGTAGAAGAGAATAGTTTGCTAGGTGGTGGTTTCAATTTTATTTATTTTCACCCCTATTTGGGGAAGATTCCCATTTTGACTAATGTTTTTCAGATGGTTTGAAATCACCAACCAGGTTGAGTTTTGGAAGATGGGTGTTACATTCTGCACATGAGGAAATTGCGGTTCAGCTGGCATTGAACATTTTGTAGTTTCGAATGAGGGTGTTTTTTTTAAAAAGAGAGTGAACAGACTGAACCTTACATGTAAGAATTCAAATTACCTTGCGGTAGCTGGCATTTAGTTTTGATATGGAGATATATGTATATATTACATATGATATATGTTTTAGGGAAACCTGGCGACTTTATCTTTCCTTAGAGCTTGAAAGGACAAAAACCGTTGTTGATTGTCGGGGGAGAAAAGCCAGCAACCTAAACTCATGAACAGGATGCAGTCAGAAGAATTGAGAATCTATGATATGACATGATATTTAGGAATTGAATAATATGACTCATGTACAAATGATGGTTAGTTAGTTGTCATATCGTACATGCACATATACAATTTTACATGCTTTTTGGCAAGATAGTATATCAACATCATAGTATATCAATAGCTCATTTAGCAAACAAATATCACATATATGTGGGTGTTTCCCAAAATAGTGGTATCCCCAAAATGGATGGCGAAAATAATGGAAAACCCTATTAAAATGGATGATTTGGGGGTACCACCATTTAAGGTCAAACCTTCACGCCTTCACCGGACAAAGGTCAAAGGGTCCCTCCAAGAAGCGATCGCACCGGGACCAGTAGATGCACAGCAAAGTGGGGGTTCCAGCCGCCGAGGGTTGTTGAAAGATCCAGGAACTTGGTTGATTTTATTTTTAGGTATATGTTAGAGATGTAAAAATACCATCATATTGATATAATATATATATATATTTAATACATACGATTGGGCGATTTTACGATTGCATTTTTTACGATTGGGCGATTTTTGATTAAATCTCGGATGCTGTCAATTCCTTCTTGTTGTTGTTGTTGTTGTTGCTGTTGCTATGAGCTCAGACCTGTTTCGCAGGTGCTCGCTTTGCAGAACGCCTTCTTCGAGTCCGTGTTCGGGTGGCCCAGAAGTTTTCACGCGCAAGACACATTCTCGCTGTTTTCCTTGATGGGAAGCAGCTCTTTTTCTTTCCTATGATCTTTAGTGGGGTATGTTGCCGGAACATCTGCGTGGCTTCCCTTTATATCTAGTTTTTTTTGACATCAATATATATATATATATATAGATTGAACAAATAAATTCCAAGGAATTGCATGGCTTTGACCGTTGTTCAATGGAATTGCCGTCATGATCATGATGATAACAACCCCCAGTAAACCTTGAAGACAAGTTTCAAAGAAGAATCAAACGACTGTAAGAAGAATTGGCCGATTTGTGATTCAACATGCATCCAACTCTAGAAATGTCTTGTTCCTTTGTTGATTTTGGGTTTCAAACCATAGCCCTTTTGATTTCTAGCAATGCTTGTTAAGGATCCAGCAGAACGAAAAGCCAGTCTCAGGCTGAGGGATGGAGCAACAAAATGGAGGGTGGCCCAGAACCTGAAAGGCACAGCGGTAGCAATAATGACAACATCAATAATGACCTGTAACACCCCTTCCTCTTCATCTTTGAATCATCTTTGAATCATCTTTGAATCCTCATCCTCATCATCATCATCATCATCATCATCATCATCGTAGTCATCATCATGGTCATAAATTGCTCCATGTTGTTGCACTGGATTTCCCTGGGGCAGGAAGGTGGGACCCCACACGTGGAAGGCAGCTGAGTCTGATTCCCAGCAACGAACGATACCAAGGTTATCAAGAGATTTGCCGGAAGATACCACCGTGGCAGGGTTTTTTGTTTAAAACAAGTGTTTCGAAGTCTGAGCGTCAAGATCCTCAGATGCATTAAAAAAAAAACATAAAAACCGCCAACGATTTTTAAAAAGCTTCAATCCTGTGTGTTTGATTCAACTTCTTTTTGTATTACACCCTCGAAAATTAACATGGAACCTGAAAATGAACTACTGGAAGAGGAGATTCCTATTAAAAACCATCATTTTCAGGTTCCATGTTAATCTTCGGGGGTGTACAAGTCTCTTGACAATCCTGCCCCCTCCCAAGGTCAAAGGAAGCCTCCTTGAAAGATCAACCCTTATTGCTTTTGGGCAGCTTAGAGTCAGAGGTTTCCCAGGGGTTTTTTGGTGGCGAAAAAATCATTGAGGGGTTCTCTTGGGAGGTTCAGAACTGAAATTTCCAGTGCAATCTTGACTTTTGAACATTGATGTTTATTTTTTTTATGAAACATTGAGGCTTACATACATTTCGCAAGTTATATTTAGGGCATATCAATCAGAAACAACATGGAAAGAATTTACGAAAACTACTGTTGATGGTTCAGAAATCCGGTTAACCAGTTGAGGGAAAGGTAGTTTACCCTGTTATTTACGGGTGTTTTATGCATCCAACCGGTGGTACAGAATTTCTGAACCATCAACAGTCAGTAACTCTGAAATTTGCGGCATCGCCAGGCTGATGATACAGCTTCACGGGTGGTCTTGTGGGTCTGGTCCTTAAACGACTGCGGGATACCGGTGATACAAAAAACGGACCCCCAAAAGACCCATCTTTCTTCGCATAGAAAAAAAAACAACGGCGTTTTTTAGCAAAGATGTTTTTAAAGTTCCGGAAGTTACTTTTTTTTTGGTATTTTTGGTAGGGTGATACTGTTGATGGAAGAAATACGGCTAACCAGCCAACATCTATGAAACCTTGTAAATGATGTAATAAACTACCAACCTCAACTGGTTAGCCGGATTTCTGAATCATCAACAGTATCCTGGGTGTGAAAGAGATTTTATTCGCATTTTGCAGTTTCTCCAACAATTGGGCTGCAAGGATGAGAGTCGTCGCTGCTTCGCATCGCATTGGTGGCCACACTCAGCAGTGAAACAATGCAGTGAAAGGTTGTGTGAAGATTTTGATGACAGGAAAGCAAAAAAAGGTAGGCAAACATATTATACAACATAATACAGTAACAATTCCTCAAAATATACCGGTAGAAATATATACCGGTAGAAATATATATATATATATATATGTAGTTACAGATGCACATTACATGGAATCCTTTTTGGTTTGGCAGTGGATTTTCCACACTGCTTTTTTTCTCCAACATTCGTGTATTCCTGAAAAAAGCTGCTCCGTAAAAACTCAACCTTGAAGAGTGTTTCGTGAAACTAGATGGTGGCAACTCAATTTTTTTTTCATGAAAAAAACCCGAAAATTGGGGTTTCATGATCCAATTTGACGAATTTTGTTGACTCAAATAGCTTGAAAGCACCAATTTTGGTAAGGAATTGATCTTCCAGAAAACCCACAAAAAAGTCTCCGAGGCCTTCAGCATTGCCTTCGGATTTCTGTAGCCACAGCTTTCAAGCATTGATGACGCATGCGTATGGAGCCCTGGGAACGTTCCATAAGGGGTACTACCAAGGGGGTGTCAGTATCACACCTCCTCACACCACCAGGGTGATGAAACCCTGCATCTTCACCTGGAGTCCAATGGAGGGAAAAAGTCACAACTGGTGCCATTTATGTCACGACGTCACGTGCCCATGGTGCCAGGTGGATGGCCAACGGACATGTGTTTTTAGTGGATGGAATGGGCTGGGGGTTTTTGTTGCAAAATTGCATCCCAGGGTCAAAAAGAAACTGCAGCTTGAAAACAACGGGATGGGAAAACCACTTAGGAACGAGTTCGTGTAGAGGCCGAAACGTCATGTGAAAGTGTAGTATCTGAACTTCCGGAAGACAAAATGAGCCTCCAAGAATTTGTTTGTTTTCACGCCACCAAGAGTCCTATGTTTCCAAATCCTTATCCCAGATTTGCTGAAGAAAAAAGAAGATCCTGAAAAAAAAACAAAAAAACGATGGATTCATTTTAGAAAAAACCATTAACCAACTTTTAGGTATATAGTAGATTCCAGGTTTCCCCCCCAGCCAGAGTTGGTGGTTGAAAAATCTCCATGGGCCTGAGGCCATGGGAACCACTACACAGCAAGAAAGGACAAGTAACACGTGAGACGTGTGCGGTTCACCCAGGGACTGGTGAAGGGTGATGGCTCCCAGGCATGTGAAAACACCACATTTTTGGCTCCCCATTTTTGGAGCCACCAAGGTTGGTATGTTCGCAAGGGCTGCCGTTGTGACTACACCTATGGAATTGCTCGTGTCGGGGGAGCGGAAGCCGACAAAAAAGAACAGAGGGTTGGGGATTGACGACTTCGAGTGAGCTAACGATGGCTTTGGGATTGACCAAGAATTGGCTTTAAAGCAATGTGCTGATAGGATGTTTATGCACAGAGTCTGATCATTGTGAATTAATCGCATATAATCGCAAACTTGCATACTAACAAGAGGTTTCAAACGTTGGCGGCCTGACCCTATCACTCATTCTTGGAATTTTTCTTTGGCAAGGTGCGAGCCAAAAGAAAGCAGACAAAGGCATTTCAAGCAGCCTGAAACTCAATTTGTTTTATGCTATTTTATGATTCTATGTATACTTGCGACATCTTTGTGTTACACAAAAGGTCTCACGTCAATTTTTTGTGGGTTTCTCCCAGGTTTCTCCAAGAATCTGTATAGTTTCTTTCTCACGACCATTCTCCTCGTCATTTCTGAGGCCATGGAAATGCTGCTAGAAGAAGTGATGCGTCGAAGTTTTCCATGGCTTCCCAAAGAAGCATGGCCCAATTGTGCCAATTTGAATCTCTACACCGAAGCATGGCAATCTGTAGGTGCCAACCTCAGGATTTCCCCGTGAATTTCAAGTTTTGGGACCAACGTTGGGGAAACCGGTGGGCTTGGAGGTCTGAAAGTTGAGGGTCCCGGTGGCACAATTTCATATCCATATCCTTCCATCACCATAGTCGTCAAGCGGAAAATCCTTCCTTAACAAACAACGACTAATCCGACGCTTCCAAAATGGTTCCGGAACATGCAAACCATTTGCCATGACCAGCGATCAGATCATATGAGGGGAGAAACTGCGAATCAACTCAGCAAAATCCACCAGCTCAATGACATTTGTCAAAGAAGAGGTTGGCATGCTGATGATGAATCACTCTTCATGGGTCCTGAACTCAGGATATGTGGCATACAGTTTATACACCCCTGAAGATTAATATAGAACCTGAAAATGATCTCATTTGGAAGGTGATTTTCCTCTTCCAGGGGTGTATTCTCAGGTTCCATGTTAATCTTCAGGGGTGTAATGGTTGAACGATATGACTGTGTTTCATTTTGAGACTCCCTCCCAAAATCCCTGAAAATGATGACTTTGAATGGGAAAGCAGTGGATCCAATTCATTAATACTGTGGTGCCGGAGTTCAATTCATTTTTGGTTGAATTATATCACGCACACACCCCTGAAGTTTCAACATAGATAGCCCAAATCGCAATATCTGAAAGGAGATCATATTTTCCAAGGCCCATCATTTTTTGATATGTGAAAATTTCCAGCTTGCATTAAAAAAAAACTGCTCCGCTGCACTTCTCGTGATGGTTGCTGGTTACCAAGGCAAAGACAAAGATTGTCCCATCATTTCAGTTTCCCTGGGTGCTCGACGAGAGCCTGGGGTCCTCGGTTGAAGCTATCCATCGGACAAATCCGGGTGAAACTGACTGCGAGTTTACCACTGAAAATTGAGGGTTGGAAGTTGGAAGGATGAAATGTCCGAAATCGGGGCCTATTTGGCCTATTTTTCCGTGGCGGTTTTTGGTTAGTTTCAGGGAGTGTATTTTCCAGGATTTCTCGCACTTCAGTTGTTCCAACCTTTTTTTTAAAGATCCATTGGAAAAAACAAAACCGTTTCCCGTTTCCCTTTCCCAACATACCTTTCATAATATGCAAAAACCCAAGGACCGACTCATTTGATGGTGAAACCAAGGTTTTGGTTGGCACTGCGGCATGAAGGCAACTGCATGGACCCACATCTGAAGAGCATCGTTGAGGCGAAACCGGAACAGTATTTTGTATGATCATGATCCAAAAATGGGCTGACCTCTTGGAAGTGTGTTTTTTTGTTTTCAATATTTCATGTTGGTCAGAAATTTTCATGAGTCAATTCAATCATATGGTGATTTTTCAGACGGTTCTAGGCCATATGAAAGGGGATTGAAAACTAAGTTTAAACATAGGAAAAACTCAGCAACTTTATGAAACTGAATTCAACATGGGACGTTTTGCACCGAACGAGGTGGATCTTTGTGATGGCGACATTTTCACCATGGAGGCACGAAGCCAGACATGTGTAGTCCAATGTAGCCCCTCCCAACAGCCAACAAAAGATTATCATGAAGATTCAAACAGGCAAATCCCCATATCTTTGGAAACCTGACATGCTGGCTCTTCAGCATTTTATCGATTCCTGTTTTTTTATCAGCTGCCAGGGCCTTTGTCAGAAGCATTGCGTTCACTTTGTGCCGTGCGATGTGCGCAACGTTGCGGACGCGAGGACAGCAGAAGCACGTCAGGGATCCTGGAGATAGAAGTTCTATTGATATCGTGTGGGGGATCCCTTTCAGTTGGGAGGGTATGTATATATATATACATATATATATATATATACATCGCCTATCATGTTTTTGTTCATACGAATTACATCTAATTACAAATTAGCTCTAGAAGAGATTCCGAATGAATCATGCTTTTCCCATTTGAATTCTATAGTTAGGAGTCTAAGTAGAGACTTGCATCCACAGCATCCACAATTGATACCGGATCCCTGATTGTGTTCCTAGCTTTAGCAAACAAAGAGGTAACAATTTACAGTAATCATGCATTTAATGGGCAAAGTTTTTTTTTTTAACGGGAAAACTGCGAGTTTCCCCGTATTTCCCAAAACGACAACCTCCCCGGTTCTCTCGGGGAGAATCACTTCTCGGGTTTGTTGGCCCAAAAGGTGACGCGAAATCGTTGTGCCGAGCCACCTGTCAGGTTCTCGCATCAACGTGACCTGGAGATGGACTGCGGGTTTGGAGATGACATGGGATCATCCGGGGGTTGCAACGGTTGCGTGCACAACCGCAGAAATGGTTGATGAAGGAAGATTTCAGAAATGCTGTTTTTGGATATATGGGTACGATTTTTTTTATCAAGGCGCCTTTAAACATTGCCGAAAGCACCTTCGTTTAGTACACCGTCTAATACCTTATCAAACAGAGGGATTCCTTCCGTTTAATACCCCATCGTTTAATGTCCGTTTACTTCAGAAATTGTTGACCGTTTAATACCTATTAAACAGAGGGTCTCATTTAATACCTATTAAACAAAATGGGCCGAAGGCGCTCCTTTAATACCTAAAAGAGATTCATGGCCATATGTATACATAAAATTCAAAAATACCATCTAGTGGTGGTGGCCTATCATTATATCAAGCGTAGAGCTGGTTGATATATATATATACACATATATATATAAGATAGTGGTGGTTTTATTCCTTGAAAGCTTGCTAAACAAAAATCACCAAGGTCATTGGTGATGAACTGAATAGAAATGGATTCCAAATCAGCAGGCCCTAAACCATTCATAATTGCTGGATATAGAAGGAAACCAATGGATTTCAGGTCCAAAGAGAAGTTTGTTGGAACCCAGCTATATTCTGATCTAAAAAAGTTATTCGAAACATCTGAAAAAACATCCAAGAATCTTTGCAGGGTTTTTTAGGGAGGATTGTAAAACACCATTGTATCTTGTGACCTTTTCTTTCCGGGGGTAAACCCTGGAGGGTTTATATCTTGGTTTGGAGTCTAAAATGAAACCTGAGGATGAAAGTTCGGATGCTCATCAATTCCAACTTCAGATGAATTTCTGGTTTCATCCGTGAACTCAAAGCAGGTATACCAGTATACCGGTATATTCCGAATGAATTTTCCATAAATTTCCCAGTTTTTGGTGCATTGCCAACTGTAGGATTGTTCAAACAATTTTAAAACAATGATCAACCTCCAATAGAGCCGGGAGGCATGAACATGTGACATGAACAGTTTATTCTTCAGTGACATAAATGGATGTTCCACTCATCCACTGAAAGTTTTAAAAGCAGGATCCGCGATCACAAGCAAAGATGCAGGAGCCTCAAAAATCAGTGATTGACCTCTGGCGAGTCTGGTTGGTGAGGTTTTCATCGTGTTCGGGTTAGGTTTTCTAGATAGCCATACTGTTGATGGAAGAAATCCCAAACAACCACCTGGGATGTATAAAACCCAGTAAGCAATGGGATTTCAACTACCAACCTCAAGTGGTGAGTTTGCCGGATTTCTGAACCATCAACAGTAGGGAGCAAATTTTTATCTCAGATTTGCTACCTCGAAGAGAAGGTCTTTGGGTTTGGTTTGCGTTCCTTCCAAGGTCCACAACACGTGGAAGGTCATGCGGATTTCTTCTTCGAATCGCATGGTGGGGGGAACTTAGCAACCTGGAAATCCAGCATTTTTTGATCCTAAAAAACAACAGCAAACAAAAAAAAAGAGCAACTGGAAAGATGGTTTTCCACTGGTGTCACTCCCTCCACCTCTCTAATTACTTTCTTGAAGAAGTCTAGCCTACTCAACTGTTGGGAGTGACTGGCCATGACTAGTCATGATGCAACATCAGGATTCTGAACATTTGGGAAGTCCAAACATCAATGCTTTATTTTTTGGAAATTCCCATGGATTTTTAGTTTTCACTCAGATTTGCGGTATATGAGCTACACTTTCCTGAGAAAATTCAACTTTAATTCCCATATTCAAATTAAGCAGAAGTCGCCTATGCAAGCTTTTTGAATACACACTGAATCACGGCTTTTGGTTCCACATCCCCCCTTCCCATATCGTTTTTTTTCCATGTTAGAATCCAAAAACTCTCTCAAATCAGTCAAACTTCACCCCTTCAATCCGGTGAGTTCACTCCTATGTTACGGAATAAATAGAACAAGTTGTCGCTGTATTGCTTCCGCTTCGGCTGTCTCTAACCGTTGGCATGGACCAATAAGGTCAACCCTGGACCCGAGAGCCTACAGCTATTGTATCTGCATGGGTCGGGACGCTTGAACCAAATTTGTTGTGTCTCCTTAGAGAAATGGATTCGGTGAAAAGGTTGGTACAAATCACAGAAAGAAATTATTCGGGGGTGATGGTTGTTGTTGTTGTTGTTGTTGCTGTTCTTGTTCTTGTTCTTGTTCTTGTTCTTGTTCTTGTTCTGGTTGCAGTTGTGGTTGTGTTTTTTTTAGATCTTTTTCCCATCATCTTTTTTGAAAATCATGTTTGGTCCTCAATGGGATGCAATCTTCAGCCAACCTCCTCGGGGGCGGCTCCCCAGGCGGGATCTCTTCCGATGGCATGGAAAGTCTGTGCTGAATGTGTTTGGTGGCCAAAGGGCATGGGATTGCAAGTTGTATGCTACTTTAAGACTTCAAAGTGCTACTATTTGGCTTGTTAAAGAATAGCAACAACAGCAGGATCAAAAGCGGGTGCCATTGGTATATTTACCTGCAAAAAACCATATAAATGAACCAAATGTAGGTAAATATACCATAAGTCGGATGGTTATCCATTCATATTCATTGGTTTAGTCGTCATTTGGTCCGACGAAACTTCTTCCTGGATCGTGAGAGTTTCAGGATCATGATGCGTGGAGAGGTGGTCGAAACTGCATCAAGCATCAGTAGGAAGCCTGAGGATTTTGTGAATGGATGATTCATCGGGCGAAGCAGTTGGGATGATGGTTAACCCGTGTTTTCAGACACGATAGTTCATGACTGTGCATGAGACATATGTTATATATTTTATGTGGCTAGGATGATTTTTTCCATAAACAGTATGTTACGGTATGTTTTTTGAGTAGAAAGATCAGCACTAATTTCGATTATAGTCTCTCATTAGCATGAAACACCTCCTACATTTCCTCATTCACTTAGTGCAATAAGGCCAAGGTTTAGTTATTTTATTCAGATCTTGGCAGATCGCTTTATTTCAAAGGAATGATGGTTTCCGCAAAGGAAGCAATGGCTCTGCCGCCTTTGCTACCAGCATGCACTCAGTGGAGTCCGGGCACACAGCTGACAATTTTCATATGATATGTGTGTGTACATGACCCTAATATAACACAATATATATATATATATACTGGTATATACATATATACAGTCATGTACATGAGTGTCGAGCGAAAGGTCCTTGCTTTGAGTGTTATCAAACAAAAATATATACTGTAGCCTGTAGCTATATATATATATATATGATATAACATATATACACATTATACATGCATATTTATCATCTAAAATCAGTTGTTTTTGGGTGACTTTTTCAAAACCAAGTATGTCTCCTGGTTTCCCTAGGCACCTCCACAGCAGAAGATGTACACACCACGTGAACGTGGTCCAAGGTGCCCAACTTGTTAAACGTTGGGAAGGTGACTTGGTGCAGTTTTGGGTATCAAATTCCAGGAATACTGATAGGTTTACACCCCCCCAAGTTTAACATAACCCTTGAAAAGTGAAACGAATCCCAATATGGTATACATTTCAGGAATATCATATTCATTGTGTTATACACAAACAATCTTTATTTGATTTGATACCCAAATGCTAGGTTTATTGATATCAAATTACCCAATTGTGTTATGACTTGCTGATAGGTTTACCAGGAATATGATATACATTTTGTTATTTATGGTATATAGATAAACCTATCCCAATTAGATATCCGTTTTGGTTGAATCAATTTTACCTTATTCAAAGATGGTTTATGTTCTTCAAACATGAATCTGGTTCAAATTTGGTATGACAATTTTTGGTAGACTAACAATTTGGAGTTCCACCAAATTGGTGTATCTTATAAATGATGATATATTCTTGAAGGGAAACAATCAGACAAACAAATGTGATCTAATAAATGAATATGCGATGAACATTGACCAGTCTTTTTGTGACTATGCTCATCTCAAAAAGGATGCTGACTTTAGATTTTGCTTTCATCTTCAAAAGACCAACGATTTCATATTTGAGACCTAGAATCAGGCAATCCATGACTCACCTGTTTTGCCTGTTTTTGCTTTGGAACCGTTCCAGTTTGGATTCTTACAATAAGGAGGTTTAACAAAACCAGCAAGACCAATTTCCCATGGTACAAAAGGACAGACCGGAACAGAAAAGGCCGACACAAAATGGACTGAGACTGGGATAGTGGATCTCCCAACATGGAATCACCTTTTATTATAATGGTAAGCCTGGAAATGAAACTCTTTCAGATACTCAAAGGATACTGCTGATGTTCCAGAAGCTAATCCGCTGGGATGTAGAAAACCTTGTAAATGAAATTTCAGGGATTTCCTTCCTACCGTTCCCACCTCAACAACTGGTTGAGTGTTAGCCATTCCCCATCGTTCCCAAGGCGTCCAGGGCAAGCAGTGATTCAAGCACGGGCAGCTGCAGAGGCGTAGTTTTTGGAGGGGAGGAGAGTGGGGGCGTGAGGGGAGCCTATGGAAAATTTTTGAGAAACCACCATGGTAGCAAAAAACGTGTGTTTTTGTGAAGCTGCGCAGTTTTTTTTTTCACTTGAACGCGACAGTGAAACTCAACTCGACACACTCGAACTCGAAACAAAAAATCCATACTGACAATCTACACAAGTACGACTCATTTTTTGCTGGAAAAAATCCCCACAGTTTGTTGCACCAATTTTTTGTTGGTTGGTTTGTTGCACCAATTTTTGGCAGGCAGATGAAATGATGGCTGACACTACTCTTCAGTGCGGGTGTTTTGGCTTTCTTTTTTAGCACCTCAAGGGTGACGATGGATTCCCCCAAAAAATTGGGAACCCGCTATAAGCATCCAATTATTGGCGGTTTTTTTTATGCAAAAATATGCAAACAAAAACATTGGAGAATTCTTGGTACATTTTTGAAATTGAAGCCTATATGACTCTAAGCATTGAACCAAACTGCTGCGAAGCTTAGATAATGCCAAGGTTCATCAACACAGTACCTTCCGGACATTTTCATGAATTTTTGAATACAGCCCGCTATGATGTCAAGATTTTGCCAATTTTTGATTGATAGCTGGATTTTTGTTGGCCAGGAACTCAAAGTCTAGTTTTCTTCTTGTTTAGCGGCTTGGTTTATAGTCGAATATGTAGTTTATAGTCACCTTTCATGGTTCATTGGTGTTTTCTTTTGTTGATTGGTTCTTCAGCACTTTTCCTTTCGCACCGAAAAACTGCGGGAACAAGGCACCGTTTATTTTTGTTTCTGTTCATGGACAAAAAATCGCAACAAGTCGACATGGTTAAACATATGTATATATATATATAAAACCATTGCAAATATCACGTGTTTCTTTTTCTTTGCGGTGTTTTTTGTTTTTTTTGTGACTTTTTTTTTTTTCCAACTGGTGACCAACAGGGCGGTTTTGCTTAACAGCCAGAATTCTGAAGCATCAAATGGTGCAGAAAAAGACCTCAGGTTCAATGGCTTTGCATCTCCATTCGCTAACTTCAACCAGGTCGAAAAGTGCGAGTGACGCACAGATTTTTTTGGGGACAAAGAGTTGGGATGAAGATTGTATGTGAAATTTGGACGTTTGGATGATTGTATGTGAAATTTGGAAGGCTTAAATAGGCATGAAGTAGGTCTGATATCCAATTCTTTCTGGAGAAGCGGGTGGGTAGGTATTGAGTTCCTAGTTTAGATTGGTGAATTCTTTTGTTTTATTGAGAGTTTGATACTTCTACAATTTTTCCCATGTTTTTTTTTTGCACTCCTCTGCACAAACTGCACAAACGGCTTTAGATTTTTTCATAACGAGAGTATCTTGGAATGAAAAACCTTCCTTGCAATTTCAGTAGTCAGTAGTCAGTTCCATGGTGGCACCGATCCCCCAGATTGACCTCCTGGTCATGAAAGGAATCGGGAATCGCTGGGACCAAAAAGCTCAGGTGGATCCAATTCAACTACAAGCACTTCAGATACAGGTTCAACAAAAGCTGACCAAACGCGGCCAGCAAAATTTCGAAACTTCTGATTCAATGTTGGTTGGTTTTTTTTCTGGTGCTTTTTTTGGACATCTCTCAGTTTGTTGGGGTGTTTTAAAGGTTCTTGGGGGATCTTTATTTTCTTAGGTTTTCTGAGTGTTTTCTGAGTGTTTTTCAAAACTCATGGCTCTGCCACGAACATTTTGGTTTGCAAAAGGATCGGAAACGGCCTATTTGTGATGAGGCCTTGGCGCAGATGAATGCTTTCACCCCAGATCTCAGGCAATAAATTCTCCGGACCTTTTTTTTGGTTATCCCAGGTCCGTGTCCGGTAGATCCCCATCCCAGAATGGTTGTGGATGAACAAATTATTGCTGAACAAAAAAAATCATCCCGAAAATATTTGGGGAAAGATTAATGATTATATAGCCATTTGGACTTCCGCATATTTTTCTAAATGGGTTGGTTGAAACCAGCAGATTTTGTTTTGGTTGATTTGTTGATGGCGGCTTCACCACCACCCTGGAACATCCAGGCCGACCTTCGGACCGGACCTCGCGACCGCCTTTCAGGTCGGGCAGGGGTTGACGAAAAGGGGCACCAAGTCCCTGCATCCCCAGCGGCCCGGTCAGCCCATGTCGAACCAGTGGAGATTTTTTTACTGCTCATATTATCCCACGCAAATTCGAGACATAAATGCAGGTGAAAGGGGTGTAGCAGAGCATCGGAATCTGTCGGACAGATTTTTTGCCGCCACAAGAGAGTCCAAAGAAAAAAAAAGTCGCCGGAAATTTTCAGGCAGTTGGGTTTTTGGTACTCGTACGTTCCTAACATCAAGGATCTAGTGAAGTGATCTTTCTGGAAGATCCACAACTGGCATGTGATAGGAAGTAGTCAATCCTTGCCCCGGAGTTGCCGCCCGCAAGGCCCCACCTTTTCAGTGATTGGTAGATACATGTACTGTATATACCTGGAACCCAAATGGAATGACTCCTGTTTTGATGAGTTTAGGCTGAGTTTAAAGGCCTTGTTTTTTAGAGGGTTCAAAAACCCCAAAATTAGAGGACAAACAGCTTCCAGGTAAGGAAATGTTCTTTGAGATGTCGGGCATTCACTTTATCATGGGCGCTTGATGCACTTGATCACTTGTTACCTGCTACACAGAAATTTCCAAGGACTCATCTCTTCAAAAGAAATACTGACCCTGCCAAGAAAACCGGGGGACCTTGAGTCGCTTGGAAGGTAATAGGCTGAAGCTCTTGTCAGGCTCCAGCGAATCTTGTTCATCCTCATCTTACTGGCGGACAGGGTACGACCAAAGTGCTTCTTGGCAGTGAAACGGTTGTGAATCCTGTTTTTTTTTGTTTTGTTTTCCTTCTTACGAAATTGAAAAAGATAATGTCATCCATTTTCTGAAGCTTGGCTGATTTTCGTAAACAAAGTTTGGTAAAGATGTTTGTTCAGGTGATATATCTTCCATTTATCAAGTTCTGTTCCATAATGCTGTGAAACATCATAGAAGAATCCAGACTCAGAAACACCACCTAGGGCATCCCAACATGAATCGATCCATGAGCTTTGGTGGCATTGTTGTGATTTTCAGTACTTTTCATTTAACACAAGAAACGTCACCCCATGGAACTCCCCATTTACACCTGAAATCAGTGAAGTTTCGTAGACCAACATGCCACATGCCCACCGTTGGATGCCATGAGGTCGTACTACCCAGTTCAATCTCAACTTCAATGACGACAAACAAAAACATTTTTTCGCGGCGCGCAGAGAGTTGCATCAGGATTGAAGTTGCCAAGCAACTGTTTTTGCTTAAGGCTTGTTAAATATAGCGAAATAAGAGGTATATATCACATCCAAATATATCCCAATAGATTTGAGGTCATTGGTTTTTCACTCATTTTTTGGGTTTTTGACAAAACAATGGCAGTGCGGTGAACCTGTCAAACCAGTTTCCGGGAATCAGATCTTGAAAGGTCATAATAGTTTCATTGGCATGGATTTTGATGCATGCTTGACGTGTTTCCGCCACCATGTCCTGGAAAAATCAAGGAAATCCTGCGGTCATCATGGAACATGATGAGATCAGATTGATTTCACGAAATTCGATCTTCAGATTTGTTTTTCAACATGTTGGATTCATCCAGTGGGTGCATTTCTCAAATTCCCAATCCCAAAAAAACATCTTTACAGCTTCAAGTTGCGTTTTTCCCCAACAAAACAACCACGTGAACATTGTGTTGAACGGAATGTTCAACAGGACTCTTGGGTTATCAAACCAAAAAAACATCCACGTTTTTTTTTCGGGGCAAAAAAACACACACCATGTTGCAGCTACATCTTGGTGTACTCTTCCTAAGTGCTTGGCCAGGGCCCTGAGTTTGCCTGGGGGAAAATTTTTCTTCCCGGCGTCGTGGAAACCCGGGACCCACCGCCGGGTTTCACCATGTTGAGGCGTAATGCTGCTCAAGACTTTCCATCTATGGAGCTGGGAACCCCAGAATTTACAGAAAATCAGGTGGTAGTTTTTGTAGTAAAAAAAGTTGCCAAGTTGCAGGTGGCCCGGAAAAAAACAGTGGAATCACATTGAAATGTTTGTTGTCAGCCATTTTGGGTTTTTTGTTGGGGGATTCCAGTAAATGTTAGAAATTTGGATTCCTGGATGATCAGAAAACTCCGGTGTAAAAGAGTTTAAAAAAACCGCCCGCCTGTTTTGGATCCTTTCGTATGGAATTGATCACTAAGGTCTTTACCTTAGTTCAATAGACTGTGAGCCATGGTAGCTCTTAGCTGATACCCCTGTTTGTTGAGAGGGGAGTGCCCCAGAAAGCAACGCCAAAAAAACCACAAACAATCGGGACCCTGTTGATTAAGCAGACAGAGGCGGGCCATCTCTGCTATGATTTTGCTAAAAAACTTCAGGTTGGTTATAACATGTCGCGGTTCTGTTTTTGTGCAACGTTTTTCAGGGCCAAATTTTGTGAAGTAGAAGTCACATGAACAATCACATGGTATCATCCCAGAAGCTGTCTTCTGGACAAGCTCTTTGGCTTGTTGGTCCAACCTGTCCAAGGACTTGGTCCTATGAATACCAGCAGCACCTCAGTTTCAAAGATGCTTGAAATTCATGGGGGACGTTTTTTTTTGGACGAGTTTTACTGTGCTTTCTATTGACCAACCATAGGTCAACACATCAACCTTTCGATGTTTGAAATGGATGAAGACTTGGATTTGTTTGAGGTTTCAAAGTTGAAGGGCCGTGGTATCTATTCTAGGGCCGTGGTAACCAGTAGGTGTCATTTGAACTCATATATGAGAGCTGTGCAATTCCTACACTTTCGGATGGTATACCCGTATACCCCTCAGTGAACTAACATAGCAGGCTCGAAATCATCCTTTTCCCACAAGGGAATGCATCTCTATGAATGATGAAATTTCCAGCCAACTATGTTGGAAAAGTGCAGTGCATGATGCACATCGGTTACATCGAATCGTCACGGAAAGGTACTGGCAGAATATCATTGGTGCAAGTTGCTCCACGTTTCGGATCCCTAGAACTTCGGTGGATCCGGGGAGCAGCAGAGTGTCATGGAGATTTTTTTCCCGCGAGATATGAATCGTCGGAAAAGGATGAATGCATCACTCTTGAGACCTGAATGCATCCGATACTAAGAAACATTTATTTATTTATTTTTTTCATCTTATTTCTGGTCTTGAGCAATGTGGGGGGAGTTTTCAAAATGGGTTTTATGAATGAGTAGAGGAAGCAAGAATCCAAACAAGAGAATACAGAGGCAGAAATTATTCTGGGGACAGGTTTTTTGCTGGACGCCATGGGACCACGATGAGATTGTTCACCAATGTACTTTGAAATTCCGAGATGTCTGAGATTTTGGGAGATTTAAGACTCGCAAACAAGTTCTAATCATTTTATCAGTTCACCTTTCTTTCCAAACCTTGGTGGAGAGATTCCCGGATTGTTTGCCGTACTATTCATTGTCAAGGAATGAATGAACGTAGAGGTTGAGAAATGAATTAATGATGAGTGAATCTGAGTGGGTAAGTGAGTGAGTGAGCAAGAGAAAGAACATCAGGAAAAATCAACAACGACAATCACAAAGGACGAAGGAAGGAAGGAACGAACGAAACTGCGAACGAACGTTAAGAACGAATGAATATTGACCGAACCACCGACAAAGAAATAGATAAACAGATGGAGAGATACCATAGATTCCATAGATACAATGTAGCTTTACAAGCAAAAAGATATTTTTCATAGATGAAGGAGTAGACCAACAAAAAACCAAACACACCAAGTCAACTTCTGAGGCATACGCCCCAGTCACCCATTGACATTCCAAAGTCTTCGAGCTCAGGGGTGGTGGCAGAGCAGTTCTTGAAGGAAACCTGAAGGAATGCCATTGGTTTATTGGTGTAAGTACCGAACAACCACAGAAAAATCATGAAAACACCATGAAAAAACCCCACATCTTTGGCAATGTCTTCCAGGGAAAGATGAAGAATGACACATCAACACCTGCAATTTCCCAAATGGTGAGATGTGGATTTGATTGGAATATGAGTCTATCAATTGCACACCCGGAGGAGGTTTAACCTGAAAATGATTGAAATTTCCAAAGCCTCAATCATCAATTCCTAGAGCTTTTTTGGTCACAGCTGTTCGTTTTTGGAAGAGCTGGAGTCAAAATTCGCCGGTTTCGGGAAAATCTTAGAAACACAAACAGCAAAAGGACATTTTTTATGCATGGAAAACACCTGAAAAAGCATGGCGTATACCTTGGGTTGTCACCCCTCCCAGGATGCCAGTGGTCACAAATGAAGGTTTAGGTTGGGATTCCCTACTAGAAATATTGCAACAATCCTGTGGTATCCTGGGCAGGGGGACTCAAAAACCAAGCTATTCAAACAAGTTGTGAGGAGTTTCATGGTTTCATTTGGCCTTCCAAAAGTGACCCTGGTTTCATTTAGCCCCAGGAAGTTGGATCTCATTGAAAAGATGAACCTCACGTCTCTCGGCGAATCGCGTGTTTGAGTTGTTGGAGTTTGCCCCCCTGGTGCTGAACAAATCGACTTCGATTTTGGTTGAACTCCAAAGTTTTTTTTGGGGGTCCACCATTCAAGTTGGGCATGCACAAAAAATTCGAAGACATTATATAAACATTTTGGGCGACTTTCTTTTTAGGATCCAGGAATTTTGAAACATCTCATTTATATAGTGGGAGGTATATGCATTATATATGCATTATATATATACATATATATGTATATTTATTGTAAGATCGTATGTATGTCTGCAATGAATGCCTTCCTTGTTCTTGTTTGTTGTACCCTTTCTGTTCACACCAGGACCTTGCAAGACAAGAAAGGCATGCGACTGGGTCCTTTTGCCCCTTTGCTGAAAGGATGTGGTCAAAAGTCAAAACGTCCAACGTCCCCATTTTTTTTTGACAGGTCAGTGTCGCAGTGATGGCGGTGTTTTTTGTTTAAAAACATAATTGGAGGAAACGCTGTACTATTTTGAGCCCATCTAATAACAGGGGTGATTGAAGATCAAACAATACAACATGTATGGTCATTTGAGGGATTTCCTCCTGTATAGTCCATTGTTTGGGTTGGCACAATAAGAAAGATTTCTGTTTTTGTTCCGTGGTATTCTCCATAATACGCGTGCTAACTTGAGGGGATATCCCAGATGCAGCATTGTGTCACCTATTTATGGCCTACGGTTGGAAGCCAACAGACATGCGGTCCAATAATTGGCTGTTTTAAGAGAAGGGATTGAAATGCTACCCCCTTTTTTTGCCCAGTTCAGGAATGTTATGAACCATCCAATCTACTCACATTAGTGCAGTAGGGTTTCGTGCCCTCCAACATCCCACATGTTTTTTTTGACCACAAATCTCCAAATCCACCTGATCAAGCAGGTGTCAAAGACATGTTTGATGAATCCCCGATGGAATGACCTCAGGTTTTTTGAAGCAAATTTACTTGGCAAAGGTTTGACATGTTGAACCCCAAAAGCTCTTGGTTTACACTCTGTAAGTACTCGTTAAGATGACATCATAGAATCATCCACCATTTTTTTGATGGTATTTATATATGTTAGGGGAAAGAGTCGTGGACCTTTCCATTGCTATATGTTTGTTTAAACACAGAGGTGAAGCGAGCAGTGAAAAAAGAAACCCCTGGTTGGTTAGGGTAGATAGGGGATGCCATCCTACCCAGGGTATATTGGGATTGTAACAACCCATTTCAAGGATCCCTATTAAACAATTCGATGTTGAAACCAGGCCTGGTCTTTGTCAAGTTGGACAGCCAACGTGACGCTTCATCCAGGCATGGCCAAGGGGCCTGGGGAGTGACCGAAAAAAGACACCGGTCGTGAGTGATCAACGTCTTTTTTTTGGGCTAGGCCACAGCTGAGGGTTGTTTAAAATTGCTGGGAAATAGCGAATCAACAAATTGTTATGGGAGTAGATGCGCCATATGCCATTTTTTTTCTTGAGATTCTTGGGAAATATCAAAGGCGATGATTTCAGGATCTTCCCAGAACAGGCTGAGCCACTTCACCACCGATACACCGCGAAGTGGAAAATTGCCCTGGGAAAATTTGGCTTCAATAGGATGTTTCATAGGCACTCCGCTGGGAAACCGGCCAAGCAACAACCCAACGCTTCCACAGCTGGGATATGTGAACTCTCGTTCCCCCTGAGGGTTACCGGATGGGTTCTTTTTTTCTTTCCCCCACAAAAAGATTCGCCTTGTTTTTTTTTTTGGTATCTTCGGAGTTTCCATGATTTTTCTGCATCCTGGGAGGACCTGTGACATGGGAAGTGCAGATGGTAAAGCCAGATGACATCTTGGTGGATTTCGAAGGTACCAACTCGCTGGAAGACATGAGGTTTTTGAACATTGGTGGGTTTTCTTGGCTTTTTTTTAGGCTGTCAGAAATAGGAACCAGCTTTTTTTTTGAGGCTGTGCCATTTTTTGTGACAGACCTTACGCTATCAATGAGTGTTATCATTCATCATCATCCTCATCATCCTCCTCATCATCATCATCATCATCATCATCATCATTTTATATACGTACTATACAGACACTATTTTCAGCACACGAATCACACCTCACACAGATTTATATATATATCACGTCCTCATCATTCTGCTTCTGTCATTTTCGTTTCTGCGGTTTCCCTTGGGGAGGTCGGACCTACACGCTTCAGCGCTTGACCTTCAAATCTCCTTCAGAGCATACGGTCGAAGGAGCTCACAACGCCATGGAGGTCCAGTTACATCACACCGAAAAAGATTTCTTCAAGGTGACATTAGGGAAAGGGTGTATGGGGGGGGGGGAAGGGACTTGGGATGTTTGGTGTTGGGACGACTGTATTGGTGTGTTTTTTTTCTTAAAGATGCATTAAAAGGGAGGAGATGATAAGTAAATTCAAATATTTTTTCAAGGATTTGAAGCTTCAGCAACTGGGATTTCGATAAGAAATTACTTTAGAAGAGATTCAGAACAAAATGGAATGCATTCAGCCGAACATTTTGCAGAACATTCAAGAAAGATGAGCAGATTCTGATAGACGTTTTAGATTCTAGATCTTCTGAGGAATGAAGCTTCCATTATAGATCCATAGATGCGTACACCTTGGAAAATTAACATTTTGAACCCCACAATGGAGGTTTGGAAGATGTTTGAAAGATGATTTCCCTTGAAAATTGGGTGATTTTTAGGTTTCATGTTTGATTCTCAGGGGTGTAAGCGCGAATGCATGTTTTTTTCCCCTTGCACAGGGCACAACTGCCAGAAGACTCGTGGTTTCCGTGAGTTTTCGTCAACATGCCAATGACCGGATCTTAGCTGAACAAAAAGACCGCGGTCCTTTTTCGCGGTGTCTGTGAATGCCGACCCAACGCCTCGTCGTGGAAATGATGGAACTCGTACAAACTCGGGAAATCAAGTTCACCGTTCGCAAACTACCATCGACCTTGAAATCATGACGTTGTGTCCATTTTTCCGCGGCCCCCCTGAAGTTTAACAGCTCGCCCCTGAAAAGTTTCCCTTCCCAATAGGAAAATAGTCCTTCCAACCACCATTTTTTCAGGGTGCGGAAATTTTCAGAGATCGCAACGGGGATCTTCCCAGAGCCGTTGGGGGAAATTTCCGAAGCAACGTTCGAAACCACCGAGGCCGTGAACGGGTTTTTAAATCCCATCTTTTCAGCTATGCCTGATGGGAAAGATGGCACGGTTTCTTGTCCGACCATTTGGAACGTAAAAAACGTAACAAAAACAAAGGGAAGATGATGGACATGTTGGGGAGATTTGGAGGTTTATTTTTTTTTTGAGCCATAAATGAGAAGATCATATTTTTGGAGGGTTCTTAGGGGATGGAATATTCTTGAAGTTTGAGTCTCCCAAATCATATCAAAGTAATGAACAAAAAACCCCATTTCTGACCGACTTGAATTTTGGTTGAAGTTGAGGTGGCATCTACAGTTATTGGCAATCCTTATGTTGACTTGGCACCGCCGGACTGTATGGGGAGATCGGTGATCTGGGGATGCTTTCGGGGAAGATGTGGGACGTGGGGTTGGCTTCGGCTTCGGCTAACGGCCCCCGCGCAGGATAAGTCTTTCGTGACGTATCAGGGAAGCACGACGGCGTGGAAGCTCAGAAAACCTCCAGGTGTTTGAAGCCCAGAAGCTGTCAAGGAGGCTAGCAGCCCATTGATTTTTACCACCATTTCTGGTGGATACTGCCAGTAGTGGAAAAATTTGAATACATCATACTTAATAACATTACAACTATTCTTGCAGACAAGAAAGATAGGATCTCTTTATATAAATTTCTTCAACCAGAGAGAATGTTTTATAAAAAACATCTGCCAAGCATTCAGGATTCTAAGTCTGTGCCAAACACCCAACCATTTTGATTCGTATCATATATCCTTTGGTTTTCAGACTCAGGTACCACCATGTGATCCTGCTACTTGGGTAGTAGGAAGCTCAGGTGGTCACACAAACGCCAGGTAGTTTTTTTCGGTTTCAGTGTTACGTTTTAAATATGTGCACCCTACTTAGTTGGGAACGTCTTCCAATCAAATTCGTCTCATCTTTGTCAGCATATGGTAAACAATGATAAGATGCTTCTAAGCAGCTAACATGGGGTTTAAGTTACCTATCAAGTGATTATGACCTTAATCATCCATGTCTGTCATAGAGCTTGCTTCTGCATTTTGTGGGGTAACTGATCCGCTGAGACATTTGAGATGAGGGAGCTTGGTTGAAACACACGGTACCAAAACGTTGAAATTCATACAGTAGATATTTGGGATGCCACCCACGGCAACAGTCAGGAGTTTCCAAACGTTTTCAGGAACCCCCCGATCCCTACATTTGAGTGATATATAAATGAGGAACATCCTCAACCGTCAACCCTCCATTTTTTTAAAGGGGATCCTTTAACGCACATTTGATGCTCAAGCCTCATTTTCCAGTGACATCCTTGCTGCAGGAGGGTCCCCAATATGACATCAAGGATGGTGCCTCATTGTCATCCATGGCACCCAATTTTATACGTATCAAATTTCATGATTGCACATTCCCGTGATTTTAGGTGCCGGTGCCTCTCTTTAAACCCCACGGCCGTTTGGAAACCTTGTGAAATCCTTCGTTGTGATGAGGTCTTTCTGCAGCCTGAGTATATAGGGCAGCAACAACTGGAACAGTTCCGCTCAAGTGTGGAGCCACAGTGTTCCGCTCAAAAGGTCGATGGAAAGTGAAAAATGCTCCAGGAGAATGGCGGGTCATGAAAGTGCCTGCTGGTGAAATATTGTAGCTTAGTATACGACATCAGCATCAACAACAACAACAGCAACAACAACAACAACAACAACAACAACAACAACAACAACAACAACAACAACAACAACAACAACAACAACAACAAGAACAACCAGAACAACCAGAACAACCAGAACAACCAGAACCGAACAATAACACAATGAACAGCAAACATCAATCAACAGTAAGCCTCCTTCTGGGAATCCCACCTTGGATTTCTGCCGCAATTTCTGTTTCAAGGTATCAGTGGCTACCAGCCATCCAGACTGGCTCCTGTTGGGGAGCTCAGACCTGCCATTGGCATTTTTGATCAATTTTGATCATATTTTAGAATGAAAAGCACCGACTGAGTGATAAATGGGTGTGTCTGAAAATATGGCACGGGTTGGAACTTCGAACCATTTTTATCTATTTTGTTCTTCATAAATTCAGTGGTAATTTCAGTTGGATCTTGAACATGTTCACCCTTCATCTCTTCGGGGCCCCGTTACTTGAGATCTTAACATGGACCAATCCAATTTCTCTGCATCTTTGTCCATTCAAAAGCATGCCGACCTGGTTTCCAGTTGTACATTCCAGAATTTACCCATGATTTTTTCACTCACAAACAGGGGGGGGGCCACCCTACATCAACTTCAACCTCCCAAAACTTGGGGAAGTGATGTGGTGAATTTGCCCTCCTGGATTCCCCCAGGCCAATGGCACTAATCCAACTGGAGTCTCTGAGCTTTGGGACAGGCCGTGGTGTGTGTTGGATAAGTGTGGGGGGATCTATTGATATTGGCCGAGGTTATGAGGTGCAGTGAGATTTTTTTGGGGGTCAATACTGTTGATGGTGGTTTCAAATATGTTTTATTTTCATGTTTTGCAAGTGCATCAAATTGGGCAAGATTGAAATCAAGCATTTTTCAGAATGAATGAGAGAACCTCCTCAAATTTAGCTGATTTCAAGAGAGAGGTGAATTTCTCTCATTTACCAACGAATTATCATTTCAGAGGCATCCACTACATCCACTATCCACCAACAGAAATACATTTTGGTGCCCCCCAAAGGCTAGGGCTAAGATGCCGAAAATGTTGCGAGATGAGATGGGCCTCGATGTGGTCTGGAGTTTCTGGAAACATTTTCAGAAGCATGCCACCAAGATACTGTTGATGGTTCAGAAATCCGGCTAACCAGTTGATATGGCAAATATCTCATTATTTACAGGGTTGAACATACATCCCAGGTGGTTGTTTGGGATTTTTGAACCATCAACAGTATTGTTCTTAGATGTTCATATTTTGTTGTGAATGTGTTACCAAAAAGGTTGTGGCTTGTACCATCCAACTAGTGGCAGTACCAACCTTGTATCATGGCTTCGTCGCCACAGTCGATGGGGGTACAACAGCCGTGGGGTTCAAGTGCGGGCTCTCAATGTCTTCGGGTGGCTTTTGATACTTTTTGTTTCAAGGACCTTCGGATTCAAAAGAACAGTTTCAGAATCATTTTTTGGTCATGAAACATGCAATTTCAATATGTACTTCACTTACATGTACAACCAATATATCAATATTTACAGTAATCATGTTCAAGTTCATATATGGAGTATTAGCCACCTGCAGACTCCAAGGATTTGAAGTCTCGCAGTTTGACGTTGGTGGAAATGGCCAACGTGGATTCTTCAGACGTTCCAAAGTTGAATAGTCTAGGCACAGAAGATGGCCCGGGAGTTGTGGAATGATTTTTTTGGAGATTCAGATTTGATGGATCGACATAGACTGAGATTTATGGTGAGAATACATGGCATTACATGGCTATAAATATGTAATATCATATTTTGTTGGTATAGATGGTGGCCATTTTTGGGTTGTGTAGAGTTGCCATTTTTTACGAGAAAGTTGTGGAACTTTGGGCAAATTCAGTTGGTAGCAATGAAGGCAGGTATGAAGCAATCAAGACTGGTTGGTTGACCTAAAGTTGCATGCTCGATTCTCCTGCGACTTACCAGAACCGAACTCAGCATGAATTGACTTTCTTCTAGATGAAAATATGAAGAAACTCCCCAATTAACCTTCATGAATCTTTGGGAACTTGGAAATAAATCGTGATTTCCAACAGTGATTGTTGCATGGATCCGTTCAGAAGTTCTTTTCCAAAACATCCGCGTCACAAATCCAATGAGCTGACCCAGGAGGATCGGGAGATACTTGGCACTGCCCTCAAGAGTCGATTTTCTCGATGTTCAACGGATCTTGAGCTGGGCATTTCATCAAATTTCAAGGAATCAAGGGGGTCGAAAATTGATGCAGCAATGAAATCTCGTCTCAAAATTGATAGGAGAATGGTGGATTTATTATGTTTTTTTTTTTCGGTAAAACATACACAACTCCAAATTTCAGCTCCGGAGGACGGATTTTTTTTTTACCACCAGAAAAAACTCACTGTGCCCGGGAAACTGGGTCTTTGAGACCTGGAAACCTTAATTGGATGAAGTTTAAAACTATAGATATATACATATATATATATTATATTATGGATACATGGGGTTTCCATTGAACAATACATTTCTAAAAAAGAAACGAAATTCGAAGATTTGCTAGGATTTTTCATGATTTTTCTCAACCATGTCTGACAGTTTGGACTCAAAAAGTCCAAAAAAAACACGCAGTATCTTCGAGATGTGTTGACATGCTGAGGACCGTCCTCTTGATCTTGATGCTTATGGCTTTACTGGTTTGGAGCCTCACTGGAGGTCTAAAAAATTGGTACCCCAAAAAAAGCTGAGAATTCCCAGCAATTTTCTGGGATGTTGTCGGAGGAACTGGGGTCATTTTCCGGGGTTTGGATGCCAGCATTCATGCATCCCGCCCAATTTGACTGCTATGATGTTTTGATCATGACCAATTTGACGACCCCCTTGATGTGATTCTGCAGAAGTGCGGCAGGAAGTGTTACTTTTTTCCATCCGGAAGCCTTTGACTTTGCAGGTTGTTGATTTTCCAAAAGCTGGGTGGGAAAAGGTGGGATTTCCATCACCGAGGCAACAGGATGCCTTCTGCTTTTGCTGTGCCTCGTCCAAGCTGGATTTTCCCCCAAAGATATCTTTGAAGATGGTATGGCCTTAACCTCACTGATTCATGGACACTTGAATCAGATATCTATCAAGCTGGTGGTTTCTTGGGGGCTGCCGGCTTCACCCCAATGACGAAGCAAGCCATGAATCCATGGCTTAGTCGACTTGGCTGTGTTTGACCCAAACCTAAGGAAACGAATCCAAAACATGCAGGCTGGACAGGGGGTCAGACTGCGTGTTTTCTTCTCCAAGGTATGTTAACTGTGATCTATCTGTGTGTTCCATCGGGTGAGATGCCCGAGTGGTATCTATGAAATTCTATGAAAAGTCGGTGCTTCCGAAATTGATCCACGGCCCATGGAGAGACTGGTGGACTTTTTAATTTTTGTTGTTGGTAAACAACATGGCGAACATGTTTTTTTTTGGGGTCCATCCTCAGCTTTAAATTTGGGAACTGGTAACATGACTCCATGGTTTGTTTTTGGTAAAATCAAGCAGCCGGAACCATCAGCCGCTTGGAGTCAAATCGCCAGGACTTGCGAAGTCGAAGTCTCAGCGATGAAACTGATGTCGCCCTGCGGTCTTGAATCAGATCCCCACCATCCGGGCCATCATCCTTGGAGTTACAGATCTGCAGATTCCCTCATTTTCTAACTCCAAGTTTCAGGCTGCTGTGATGAATCTGACGAGGAGGAGGATGTTCGGCAGCATGGAGTCTCAGTTTTTTTGTGGTTGCAGGGCTGGTAATTCTGGTTTATGAAGCCCAAGAATTTTGGAGGTTGGCAAATACTCTGGTTGTAATATTCAATTTAGTATTGATACCCACATTTTAGAGCAATAGCCACACCAAAGTGACATCTTTTCACAACTCCTGGAGGATGTGGCATGTGGACTCCACAACCCCCCGGCCCCCCGTGTTCTCTCCATTTAAGTCAAATCCCCAGGTTTCAAGCATACGAGCCGGAACATGCGGCAGCAACGTTGCTGAGTCCTCTGCCGGATCCGCGGGAGACCTTGGGAGACACTTTTTTACATTTTGACTCAGACAGGAGTTGGGTTGTATTTTAAAGAAATATACTCTGTAAAGTTAACATGGAACCCTAAAGATGGAGGTTTGGAAGACGATTTTCCTTTTCGACTAGGTGATGTTTTAGGTTCCATGTTAATTTTGTGGGGTGTAAACGCAAAGTCCTTTTTACAAAAGAGTGAAACAAAGGGACCCAAAAATACAACACTGGCCTTTCACATCTGAAAAAAATTTCCATGTTTTAGTTGCCTTAGTTGGTCCATTTTTTTTGTTGGCACGGTTGAAACCTTGTAAAAGGCAGGGTTTGTTCAAATCGCAAGGAAATCAAATTAATTAGATCCATTGAGAATATTAAGAGATGAAATTCATCTTCCACCCTTGAGTTTGGTACGACTGGAGCAACAAACTAACATGAGAGGCTTCCCCTCCCAATGATTTTTTAACTTGAAAACCCCCCCGAGGTATATGCATATGGCACCTGCCCGAGCTGGATTTGCAAAGAGTCTTGGGCGAACAAAAATTGCTAGTTGTGAGAATTAACCATGAAGCTAGCTGGTGGTTTCAAGTACTTTTTATGTTCACCCCTAACTGGGGAGATGATCCAATTTGACCAATATATTTTTCAAAGGGGTTGAAACCACCAACTAGTTTTTTTTGCTTAAGCATGCAAGAGACTTGTGGAACTTGTATCAGTTTGATCATTTGACGATTGCATGACGTAGTTCTTTTGAACCCTTTCACTCTGTTTATCTGTTTCAAAGTTTTGTTTTCTTATCTTTCAAATCAAACTTCGTGGTAAATTGATGACAGATAGGCTCGATTGGATATTTCACAGGCACCCTGAGTAAGCATCCGAAAATGTCCGGGAATGAACGGGGGTTTGGGACCATGCTGCAAGCGAGGCATCACCAAATCTACCTGGGCTGAAGGATGTTACGTAATTCGTTGGAAACTTCAACGATCGCGACTGGGTTTTCGCCACATTTTTGGAAGGCAAACCATCGCGACATGTTGAAAAAACCCATGAAACCAGTGCATTGCCTTAAAGGCTTGGCAAAACGCCAGAAAATTAACGTCGTCATTTCAAAGGCAGTTAAAAGGTGGACAAAAATGGTGGGAAAACACACGTTCTTCCACGGAAAACGTCTCCTTGAAACTTGTAAGCAGCTGGCATAGCAAGGCAACCTTCATTTCACGGTGTGAGATTTCCAATCGTTTCGAGGTTGAAACTTCAGTTTTTGGTTATATTTTGATATTGGGGCCTGCCTAAACCTTGTCATGTTTGTTTTTTTTGTGCGAATCTACGTAGTATTCATTTGTATGAAGTTTCAGGGAACAAACTTCACCTTCATTTGATCCACTGCTTTGAACTTCCAGTGTTTTGGCAGGACCCAATTTTGGTATATTTTGCTCAACTGCTTTTTTTGGGAGGTTCTTCACCTATCCCGGATTGCTGACTGCTTGGATATGTGTCGCCCATTTCCCCCGTTGTTGTTGCGGTCCAAGCTTTGCGAAGTGCGGCAGTTGAACGAAAGGAACACAAAAATCGAATGAAATGCTGAAATGTGGTGTATGTATATATTACTACATATATACACATAATTATACATATGTAGCGGCTATGTTACAGGACAATGCATAATTTATAACTTATATTATAATCCATGATTATTATGAACTAGTTTGAGAGGATCCACTTTTTCTGCAGAAACCCAGGAGCAACGTATGCCAAGTGGAAAAACGAGGAAGGAATTTTAAGCAGGTATGCTACGGCCAGCCCGACGGTAGATATATCTCCAGTGAAAATGGAAACAGCAACACATCAATCGGAGCATGGAATTATTTATTTGCTGATCAGCATTTTGTGGAAGTCAACTTTGAGAACCTTATCCGTTTTCCCTTGAAGTTCCCAAAGTAAAGCACATGTTTTTCTTGAACACATTTCTTTCTTTGAGAATCTTGACAGATCTTTTTCATGATAACAAAATGACATTGGGATTTTCCATCTCAAAATCTGCAAAGTCCTATGTCATCAATTCATCTTTGGATCCATTTCTGTCGATGATCTCTGGGCGTTTCAACCGTCCTTTTGCACTCCGTCGTTTTGTGCGGCGGTTTTCGCCCAGCAGCTTGGTGTGTCGAAACGCGGATCGATGAACATGCATATTTTTTTCTCCCATTCCTTATGAATCAATGATGAGATTGATATAACTTGATAGTTGTTTCACAGCAAATCAGAAGTAAGAAAAATATATCAGAAGTATAGACATCATGGAACTCTTCCGAGGCACAACTTTTCGAGTGCCGTGGGCAGATGGTGCTGTGCAGGTGGCTTGATAAAAACAACTCTGACTCGGGGTTAAAAAAGAGCAGCCATGGGTTTTCTTATGGTTAACCCAATGTTAACAACATATTTGTGTGTAGTTATATGTCATAATATATATGTATATATATATATAGGATATCTATATATATTATGCATTTGTATACTGATTGTTACCAGCCAATGCATGTGCGCATGAATTGGTTTTAAACATATTCAGTTTTTTCATGAAAGAAATTTCTTGTTTGGAAACTGTATACTCTACAAGCTTGGCACAACATCGCACCCATAATCTAACATGATTGAGCTCGGTGAGGTACACGTGAGACTGGGCGATTTGCTCCAAGAAGGCTGGCGCGAGAGAGATGGGTGTTAAGACGCAGGAGATTCGAAAGGTTGGTGGTTTTACATATTTTTTGAAAATTTCACCAAGATTATTTGGGGAACACATCACATTTTGGACTCATATTTTTTCAGTTGGGTTGAAACCGAAACCACCTAGAGTAGTATTGAATTCACGGAAGCAGAGGTTGTACAACNAACAACAACAACAACATATTAGCCATACAAGCGCCATGCTTGTATCATCAATTTCCCAAATTTGTGCTGTTCGAAATGGTTCGATCCAGCTGAAGCAGTAAATCAGATTCTGAAAATCAATCTCAACATCGATCATTGGGTACACCGGTCCGTGAGTCCATAGATGGCTTTCTCACCTCGCAAGTTCGGTGGTAGAAGTTTATGGAACCAACCATCATCCAACTATCATGGAACTCCCTCAAAAAATTGGATGATTGGTAAACATTTCAAACACATAATCCGGAACATGCATTTCAAAACCGCAGCCAAACTCAGATGCCCATCCGAGCTGGGACAGATCATGGCGACATACAAATCTGTGGGATATTTTTTGTATTTGAAACGCGGATCGACATGACAAAAGATGTCTCCTTATTTGAATAAATATGTTCGCTCGAAATTCTCCGAACCTTTTGAATCTAAGTGAAGTGCAACAAAAGATCTTTAAATTGATATCTCCAGCTGACATACTGTGGGGACTGAGTTGAGTCCCCAACATTTGTTCAACGACAGGACATGTCTTTGGTGACAAGATTCGATTCGCAGGTTTGACCTATGATGCGATCATCAACTCAGCGAATGAAACCTTGGAAGGGCCGTTTCTTGGTTGAGGGAAGGGAATGAGGAAGCCTGGCTGATTGGGTTATATAGGTGATTATACTATCCAGTTATAATCCGGGATTATAATGAACCATTGTAAGGGTCCCTAATAAACAACAAGTAGAATGGAATCCGTAAGAAGTTTTTTTTTTTCTCGAAGAATCCCTGGAAAATCCCTGGAAAATCGCTCGACATTTTTTGGAGAATCAAGGATGCAAGGACTCCATGGATCTGATATACATGACATTTCTTGCATTGACATCTTACCATTTCTTTACCCTTTCAATTTTCTTGTTTGAAAGTGGCACTACAGGTGTGAGGTCTTTGATCTGGTTATTTTTTTGCTTCCTTTATGTGTACTTGTCCGACATGATAAATGATAAATGATGAATGATGATGAATGATAAATGATGCTGCTTTCATTTCTGTGGTAAACCTCTGTTTTCAGCGATCAATTAGCAAACCGCAACTTGCTGAGGCTTTTTCCTTATTTTCCCATCGGCCGGGGTCGCAGATCTGATCAAAACAGTGAGGAAACTCCATATCAAGAAGCCCAAAATCATGGAAGGTTCATGAGTCGAAAATGACCTGTGAGTTGTTTTGGACCAACAAAAAACATAAAATATCATCTTGAACAGAAACAGAAAAATCAGAAAAGGTGCCACAGGATCATCAACAAGACCGGACCTAATATGAATTGATACGAATTTTATTCTTTTGGCGAACACACGTGTACGAAACTTTTTGCCAAATCCATTGAATTCAGTATGTTAGCCGTTTTTGGGCGGTTACGTTGAGCAGAGGTCCTCGCAGCCAAAATTCCAAGGATTTGGTATAACTTATTTCTTGGATGTTTTTGGAGTTGGCGGGCCATTTTTGCGCCCCTCTAAGCATTTCACCCGGTGCTCATGAGCAGGATACCCAAACAGGTTTGTTTGTCTTGAATTTTACATGCACAATTTTCAAGACCTTCTTGGAGTTGACATGATTTCCAGGTTTTCCTCAGTGAAGGACTTGCCGATGATTCAGATCAATCCTCAATAGCTTCAAAAGTCTAATAGAGACATTTGGAAAGGGAACTTGATTGAACGTTTTAATCATCTTTTTAAATGTTGTTAACATGTTTACGAATCAAAAGACTGGATGGGTTGCGATGGTTCTTGTTTCTTTGTTCTTTCCTATAGGTAGATCCTTTATTCGAATCTGTCCTCCCACAAAATTGGGATAAACGATGTTGGAATCCTGTTCATGGATATTAACGTCGTGCCAAAGGGTGTCAGATGTTCAAACCCGAGAAGAGTTTTAAGTTACAACCGTCCAACTTTTATCGACGTTGTCAACCTTCAATTTTATGAAACAAATCCGTATCTTTCCATATTTGGTGGTTTCAGATCGGACAATTCCGGTCCCTCAAATGTGAATGTAATATAAAGATTCTGAATGAAGACAGCCTTAGAAAGCGAGTTTTGAGGACAATTTCTCAAATGTTTGGTAGGGCCTGTAACATTCACAGATTCAATCTATAGGAGAGCCAACTACAAATAACCACAATCAACAATTACCCGCTTGGTTAAGAAAGGGGACGTCTGACTAGTTGATGCATCACCTATGAAGTTGTTTCAAGTTTGTCGTGCTTCCAAACCGAGGAGCTGAGTGTGAGAGTGGTCATGTGTACTATCAGGAAGATGTGGTTCCTTGGATATTGGGGGAGCGATGAACGGAGCCAGGGATGATGTATTTTCATACTAAATGAGGAGCCAAAGAACCCCAAAATCCTCCAAATCAAAGGGTAGGCAGGGAGTTTGAATTGTCGATCAATCCAAAAATCAATGTTGCAGCGTGGTGAGCTTGGATTTTTGTCCATTCAGAACAGACTTTGGTTTCTCCGGTAAAAATGGGTCTATGCTTTCAAATGGATAGATCACCACAAAAAAGATGGGTTTCTTGCCAAAGTACCAAAGAAGAACTTTCTGACATTTTGAGAAGGAATGCACATTTATATAACTTGCAATTCAACCCTTTCTCCAAAAAATCGCTACTAGTGACATTCTTTTTCGGTCGCTGATACTATCGGTGAGAGGTAGAGACCAGATTTCAGGTTGCGGCGTGTTGGCTGGAACCCTGAAAGTTTGGAGCCAACAAAAATCCCAGGTGAGTCAGCGGTTGAATTTTGGAGTGTTATGTTGGTAGCAGATTCGTTTTTTTTGGGAGCTCCCTTATGTTAAACATGTTGCCGTTGTTTTTTTGTTGGTCCAGTATTTCTTGATCCCACTAGATCCGGGCAACATGCTGAATCGCCTGAACGCCCAAACCTTTAGTGCATGGGCCTGGCCTCGTTTGGTGTGAAGTAAGTGCATCCTTGCAAGAAGTTTAGGTAGATTTGGAACTTATTTGGGTGTTTCCAAAAATAGGGGTACCCCCTTAAAATGGATGATTTGGGGGTACCATTTTTTTTGGAAACACCTATTTGTTTCAGCCTTTATTCCTTCACTACTTTTCTATAGATCTACACCTTGCTCAGACAAACAACTTATTATTAAAAACCTTGGCCTGGAAGCTAGTTTTTTTGACTATTTTTTCCTCGCAAATGACAATCACTTTGGATGGGGCCACTCGTCAACGGGAAACGACACTTTCCAGAAATGCCTGTGGTTCAAAAGATTTCTTTACCACAGAAACTCATTCAGGTGCGAATACCAAAAATTCAGCCAATCTGTGGTCATATTATTGCTGGTACTAGCTACCCTTTGGGGTTTTCCCTTGAAGAAATCCTCCAAGAAATCCAAAAAAGTCCGGCTCCACGGTATGAGCAATCCTTGGCTACTGCAAGGTAGATGGTCGAATCCATCGCGCCGGAGGTCCTGCGTTGAGTTTGGGCATCTCAGACAACTTTGAGTTGAAGGAGATTTTTTTTTCAATTGGGGGAAGTAGCTGGGAAGGTGTTTAAGAGTCTTTTTTTGATCTACGGGTAGTATATATCGACTATGATGCCTATGATTCTATGATGAATGAATTATTTGTCATGATATGTGTATATGTATATATACACGATATATATATATATATATATGCTACCCCCCCCCCGGG
>DF239430.1:0-11730 GCA_000507305.1 Breviolum minutum Mf 1.05b.01 | reverse complement strand
ACGAATCATTGAAAAAACACAGCATTTCGCGACTTCTCTAACATTTGGCGCGGATGTATCTTCTTTCTTCTAACTTTCTGACTATTGCATCTTCTGTCGACTGACTTGACTACTCCACTACTGCTTTTCAACTCTCCATATTGTCGGAAGTTTCTATTTAAACTTCCTTCGATGATATATATGTATATTGATTATAGATGATATGATGATATTAATTATTATGTTTGTTTTTGAATATTATGATTTATTTTTCTTTACAGCAATACAAATCAAATCCTTCAATTCAGTAAATCAATGCATTTTTCTGGGTCTTGTTTTGTGCTGCATCTTGGTTGGAGTTTTATGTTGCAGGATCTCAACGAATCTTAGAGAACTTGTTGGAATGATTCGGAACCTCTCATCACTGAAAAGACAATGCCTCAACACGAGTTGAACGAATGGAACCTGAAAAAAACTCATGTCCAAAAAATAACCGTGGACCGAAAAATTGACATTGTCACATCAGATATTACGCGACTTTTCCGGGAAGGGGGAGGTCCTGAAAATTCCGGCCAGGCGTCCTACTGTCGTTATGTGGTCCATGCTGTAGCACCCATTTGGGTGGGCTTCCCATAGGAGATTGGTGAAGATCTCCGGAGAAAAAATATTTCGCATCGTGGCTAGTTGGCTCCGGGAAATTGATCCATGCTGCTATGCTAAGGGGTTGGGTGAACCAACATGAATCTACTGTAAACACTAATAGATACTGTTGTTGGCTGGAAATCCTGCACCAATTTGAGGTTGGCACTTTATCGATTTTTTTTCAAGGTTTTATACATCCAATCGGTGGTGCAGGATTTCTTTCAACAGTATGACTGATATGTAGATCTTAAATACAAATGACACAATATGAGCAATTTGGAGGTCCAATTCAAACTGCAATGATTTGATCAAGAATTGCCAGCCAAATTTTGTGCTGTAGAATGCTGTAGCCAAATCCACATGTTTTTTTTTGCTACTAGCCTGACTTGATTCAATGATAGAGGATCATTGAAAAGGCATGGCTTTCTTGTAACACTATATTGTACGTATAATTATATATGTACATTAGGTACAGTACTATACAATTATCTGTAAACTTGATAACTGGATGCTATGAAACACCAGTAGCTAATGCTCATCATGAAAATCAGCCGGAAGAAACCTCTCATCGAATCGCTGATGTTTGACCTCCGAGGCAGGCGATTTGGATCAAGGCGAACAAGAACGACGTTTGAGGTTGCTTAGCAAGGCATTGGAAGAGATTGTTTCAACAATAGGGGTACTCCAAGATGGATGGTTTATAATGGAAAACCCCATTAAAAATGGATGATTTGGGGCGTACCACCATTTTTGGAAACAGCCAGATGGAAGAGATGTCGTTTTTTCACCCATCAAAAATTGCAGTTACACCATTGAAGTTTCACAGCTCCCTGAAAAATGGTGCTTGGAAGATGTTTCGGTCACCGTTCAGGGGGCTATGATGAACAAAAAACGGGGTTGAACTGCAGGGTATCAAACAAATTTCATGGCAGAAATGGTACAAGCTGAGAAGATCACGACCGGATGCCATCCACCTCCAATGGAAATTGTCACCAATTTGTCACCTTTTGGAGGCTTACGAATCTGCATTTCAAGCGACCGAAGATGCGGCAAGTCCTGTGTTTGGGAGACTTATTGGAACGTGGATGTGGGGGAAATGCAGTTACAACAACAAAAAAATCAATTCAATGGGATCACCACACCCACTTTAAACCCTTAGATTCATCTTGTGTGCAAGTTCAGGGAGACCCACTTGGACCTTTGGTGATGTCTCTGTGGGTCATGGCTGGTGTTGCGTCTGTGACTGCTACCACTCAGGTGAACTCGTCCACTAAGGTTTACATTGATGACAGAACGGTCACGTGCAATAGTGCATCAAATCTGTTTCGTATGTTTACTGCTTGGCAGTCTTGGAGTCAGTCGGTCGGGTTGGTCGAGAGTGTCTCCAAAACTCGTGTTGCTGCTGCTCGCCCTGCCATGGCAGTCGTCGCCGGTCGCTTCTTTGAAGGGGGTGTCGTTCAGCCTGCTGTCAAGGTCCTTGGGGCGGTCTCTGCTTGTGCTCGTCGTGCTTTGCATTCTGCTGAAGCTGCTCGGTTGGCCGAGGCTAAAAAGGTCATTCGCTTGTTGGCCTGCTGTCACTTCCTCCTTGATAATCACTTGAGGTGTGTCCGTCAGTTCGCCATTTCCAAGGCTAACTTCGGGTGGGTCTCTCGCTCCCCGACTTGGGCTATGTCGCATCGCCTCTTCACTGCCTCCTTTGTGGTGTGGGTCACGCGCTTGGTTGCGGCCATCTTGCGGTTTCGTCTCCGTTCTGGGGCTCTCCCTTCTTGGTCTGGGAAGAGGGGCTCTTGTGCTGCCTGTCTGCGTCAGTGGATGGCTGTCAAGGGGTTCACTGAACTCCACCCGTGGACCTGGTTTCATGAGTATGCGCACGTTAAAGTGGATCTTGCTGGTCGGGTCACTGCGCAATCCGTTGGTTCTCGTGTCGGGCTGTGTCAGCATAATGTCCGGCAAGGGTGGCGGGCTTGGGTCTTCCAGCGTTGGCTTGGGTCTGGGAGGCATGAGTTGCTTCGTCTTCCCCAGTTGTCTTGTGATAACACTCGCAACTGGATTTTGTCTGCTGCTCCGTTGCCCTTGGGGCCACGTTTAGCCCTGGTCATTGGTCGGTCTTGTCTCCTTCAGTCGATCAATCTTCTCTCTGTGTCTGGGGGTGTGGGAATGTCGGGTTCTGGGATCACATCTGTTGGTCTTGCCCTTGTCGTCCTGCATCGGCTCCTCAGCGACCTGTTTGCCCCCTCCTTGCAAGGTTTGGATGGGTCACCAAAGATTCAAGCCGGTTCCCTGATCAGATCTCTCACGTGCGGAACTGGCTGGCCTCCTGCCAGTCTCGTATCTGGCAGACTAAGGAGACTTAGGTAAGTTATTCTTACTTTGCTGTGCACTTCCGCGGGTGGCAGCAACTACAAAGTGGTTGTCGTTGATACAATATGCCTGTAGCCTCAGCGGCGCCTCCTTGGGGCGGTCACGGGCCTTTGCGTTCTATGTGCAAAGGTGCGAAGTCGCAAGCTTAATTAAAAGCATGTGTCAGCATGTGCAAGTCAGAATTAAAGCAGGAAAAAGAATAAGCTGCAAAAAAGCCCAAAAAAAACAGAGAAAAAACTTTCAAAAAAGAAAAAAAAGACTGAATTTGACCAACGGCTGTTCCAAAAAGAAAAAAAGGCCGAAGAATGAACAAATAAAAAGCATTTATACTAATTTGAATGTGCACGCTGGGAGTCAAGAGGCTGAAAGCACAGAAAAACAGGAGACCATGCGGGTCTACCAAGAACTCCAAGGCTGTGGGCGGCCTAGCGTGAGTAAGCTTGCTTTGCTGCTGTGCTTGCTTCCTGCTGTCGCTGATGCCTCGTCCGGTCGTGTCGGTTCGCTCGATAACTTCAGTTGTGACCTGCCAACTGGTAAATTTGGGAACTACACGCGTTTCAAAAGCTGGGAACCACAAGTGTTTCGAGCTCCCCTTGGGTGGGGCGTTGCCGACGGCTCGCCATGCTCTGCAAACGGTTCCTCGCCTATTGCTGCTTTTGCAATTGGTGGGTGGCCAACTTGGATGCAAAAAAACTTTGATGCTTGGTACGAATTTGGTGTGGTTTGTGGGTCCTCAATTTCAATGATGACTTCATTTGTCTACCATATCATTTCGAAGCCCTTTTGGCCATGGAATTCCGATGACCCTATTTGCAATTGGACTTGGTTAATTTTTTCGGGTTTTGTGTAAACGGGGGCTGTAATTGGTGCTTTCAATTTCTTTCCGAGTTTACCTGGAGGGACTGGAGCATCTTTGTCTGTTTGCTCGGGTGGGCGTTCCTACCCACGCACGTCCCTGGCCTTGGTGATGATCCTTTCGTAAACCTTGGCTGGTGCTTTTCCATTTTTGTTTCTGGGTTTCTCCTTGACACTCATCCCCGTAGTGTCCATGACCCAGCTGGAAAACAAAAAGGTTTAAAAAAGAAGAAACGGAAAAAACGACCAGGTCGCAAGCTTTCTTGGTTTGGCAAAAGAGTGTTGCCGTGTACTAAGGTTGGTTCAGTTCGGCATTCGGTTCGTGTCGCATGGTATAGTCTTGGATTTCGGTCAAAAGTTTTGCACCTCAGAAGGCCTGGGGTCACACTAAGGGTACTGAGGTCTGCGACACTGAGGTATGGCATTCAGACGCCGTGGTTCTATCCTGGACCATGGCCAGATTCAATTAATACCCAAACGCATAACTCTTTGTATCATGATAAACATTCATTGATTACTCGAAAAAAGCGTATTCAACAGCTCATCACTGCTGATCTTGACGGTGGCGGTGGGGGCGGTGCAGCGGCCTCTAATCGAAGGCGAAATGAACAAAGTTCCTTGGCGTCGGCTCTTGAGAATTTCCTTAGTTCTTGGATGACTGACCACAATTCTTACCAGACTGGTAAAGGGTCTGAAAAGGGAAAAAAGGAATTGGAAAAGGATTGGGGAAAAACAAAGCTAAGGATCCTGATACGGAAACTTGGCACTCAGCTTCTCAGAGTCACCACTCTAAGGGAAACAAAAGTGATGGCCAGCTGGCTAGGCAGCTCATTGCCACCTTGAAACAGTGTTTAAATCGTGGTGATTCTGATCAAACGGTGGCACAAACGATTTTGTCCTCTCTCAAAAGAAATTCATCTGAAGAACATGACCCATGCGCTCACAGGAAAGTTATCCTGGACCAAAACCAGTCCAAAACGAAACGAGGCAAAGGAATCGGAAACACTAAGGAACCTCAGGTAGTTGGGGCCGGTGCTCATGTTACTGCCCTTAGACCTAGTGAATGGACTTCTCCTCCTAGGCTCATTTCGTTCCAAAAATACAAAAAAGGGATTGAAGATAATACCCTCCCCCAATTTAATATGATTGAGATCTGCTCCTTTGATGAATTTCAGCAGTTCACTACCCTCAGACAAGCATTTGAAGATAGCACTCCTGTTACCGCTCTCTTAGTCGGAAATGCTTGGTGCTTAGAAGGGTCCACTCAGACCAGAAAAACCCTCTTTCGAGGAAAGCATGGACCCACTGTTGAAACGGTTCATGTTAAAACGTTTGGGGAAGCCTCTAAATGTCCTTGGAATGCTGTCGTCACCAAAATCCAAAAAAGTTCTCTGCCGTCAGTCACCAAAGTTACCCTAAGGATCACTGCACCTTGGTCTTATAGGATGTTTTTCGTTCCTGAGGACGCCGATGATTCTCCTTCTCAGGTTATCGCTTCTGCGGCCAGGCAAGCTGAAACACCGGTCTCTGCCCTTACTGGGGGTAGATGGTCAAAACAGTGCCATGGCTCAAAAACTCAGCTGTTAGGCCACCTCCGAGTCAGCTCAAAAACTGCCGAAAAACTCACTGCTGTTAGTGGTACTCAGGGAATTTTCTTTACGATTCTTCAAAATGAACCTCAAAATGGTAGATCCCCTGTCTTTTGGTTCCCCAAGGAAACGGATGAATCTCCCGAAACCTATTTCCGTCGATGTTCTGCTTTGGCAACAGATAGGAAACAACCTCTCATCCTCAGAGCTGGAGGAGGCAGTGACTTGGGTTGCCCTCTCCAAGCCAGTGACAAACAAGAGGCCAAAGCAAAGATTGTCGACCTTTGGGGGGCACCCAAAGAATGGGATGAATCTGAAATTTGTTCCTTGCTTACTTCTCTCCAATGGTCTGATCTTCAAGTTCTCTCCAGAAAACGCATTAGTCTTGGAGGGTTCGTGGAAAGCCTCATAACTCTTCCAAAGATCAGGGCTCTTGGGTTTATGAAATCGATGATGACATTCCTTGGACCCTTGAAATTTTGTTGGCTCCTCCTATTATAAGGTTCCCAAAGTTTCTTTTGAACATGTTGTCGCCCCCCGGAAAAGATTTGGGGAAATCACCCTCGAAGATTTCAGTGGTCAATCGGTTAATAGACGAGGCCGCAGCACTAAGGGTAAGGGTAAGGACACCCAAGGTGGCTCCAGACCTCGTTCACGTTCACCAAAAAGGCAGGAGAAAGACACTCAACAGGAACAAACTAAAAGCGCTGAGACCTCAGAAGGGGATGCGGCTAACTCCGTCACACAGGATGTTGCTATGACCCAACTCGATCCCCCCACTCAGCCACGTTCTGGGGCCCCTAGCAATCCTGACGAAGCAGTTGATGAATTTGCCTGGACTATACTCATGACTGGGGTGGACAGGGTGATTGCGGATTTCGTGCTGTTTTTGATGGTTGGTGCGCTCCTAGTGATCGTGCTGCTCTTACTCCTGATAAAATCAAGCGGAAAGCTGCATGGCTTCGAACAGAAGCTATCGCCCACATCAGGAAACACCCTGGAAACTTCGCTGAGTTTATTACTGAGTCACTGGACGATTGGTTGGAAAAAGCTTCTGTTTCCTCCTATTGGATAAACGGTCTCCTCCTCCAAAGTCTCAGTGAGAGGTTAGGAACCCCCATAGTGGTTTTTAAGCGCATCTCTGAAAGCAAGAGCTGGAAAAGATTCTGCATAGCTCCCAAATTCAGCAAGGGTTATGCCTGCATGTCCAAAAATGCTGCTCCTATTGTGGTTACTCTTAAAGACAAGCACTATGTTGCTTTACGTCGCCCTGAAGGATCCAGCGTCCCGAAAAGTTGGTTAAGAGACTCTGGAACTACCAGCACCAATTCGTTTGTGATCGACTTAAGTGGGGCTGGGAAAAAGGGTTTTTCTTGTTCTTTTCGCTCCCCCTCAGTCTCTTCGAACTTGTTCCGCTCTGTGACTTCCCATAGGAATTTGGCGACGCCCTCAGTTCACAGTGCGAGTCCCTCAGCACACACTCCGTCGGTGCACACCATTGGTCAGAACTCTCAGATGCAGACTTTTGGAAAACAGACCCCTGGTAGTGTGGCTTCTTGTGTCTCACAGGAGACACCTTCGATTCACAGTATCAACCATCCTAAGGTGCAGGTTTTTCGCCAGTGCCTTGGCTCAGGTGCTCCGAAGCGGGCACGTTCTTCTAGGGTCAGCCAAGGCAAAGGTACGAACTATGGTACTGGTTGTAGCTCTGTCAAGACGCCATTCCCAGTGAAGTTGCTAAGCAAAGAGCCTCTAGCTCCTCAGGTACTGGCCCCTTTGACCGATTTTTGGGAACCCCCAATTTTCAAAAAAGGCCGTCCCCCCCAGAAAATCAAAATGCGTTTGATTCAGAAACAGCCTGATCCTAGGAACCCTATTAGGTGGAGTCCTAAGATGCCTTGGAAGTGGAAATGTCCCATAGTTTCTTGTGGCTGGGAACTTAAGGGTACCTACACTGGGGTCAGTCAAGCTAAAGCCTTTCACATTAAGAGTAAACATCCTGAGGAAGACCGTAGTCGTTTTCGAATGGAACAGCATGATGCTCCGGTTGCGGCCACCCCTCACCTCCCCCTTGAACAGCGTGGCTGGTCATGCCCACTTTGTACGGCAGGTCTTCCAGAGCTTCCTACTCATGCCAAAAACAGAGCCATCAGTTTTCACTGTAAATCCTGTCATCCCGAAGAAACTCCGAAGACTCTTAGTTTCTTAAATAGGATTGGGGTTGTCAACCGAGGTTCTGGGAAAAAGCAAACTGAACGACGGGAAATTGAAAGACAAACTCTCCATAGTACTCACACCATTGTCAAGGTCGAGGTCGATCCGGTTGAACGGAAACGGGATGATCCTAACTTCAGGGGCTTTGTTTACTACTGCTCGACTTGTTTCTCACAGCTTAGGGGTCAGGCTGGTTGTAAGGCTGCTTTGACGTGTCAGGAACGGCAGCAAGAAATGCAGTCTAATGGTTTTGTGCTGTCCCGTAAAAGAGCATGGTGGACTAACTGGTCCAATAATGAGCCTGAAACTGCCCAATCCTTCCTCCAACAGTCGGGTCTTTCCATGGAACAGGTTAACGAGTCTCTTAAGGTTGGGTCCCCAACAGACAGCTCGCTTCGGTGGCAGTCTCGCCGCCGACAACAGGGTCACAAAGTCGGTCGATTGACTCGGGCACCTGGGCCAAAAAAAAAGTCTCGACACGAGGCAAAACTTTCTAAGGCTCATACTGCAACTTGGAGAGTCGGGGGGTGCACGTGGTGTCAGAGTTGGGGAGGCCTCTCATCCGGGGCCCTCTCAACTTACGGTTTGGTCCTTAAATTCGCAAGGAACCAATGGGGCGTTTGCTGCTCTCAGGCTTGATGAAACACCCGATATTTGGTTGCTTCAAGAAACTTGGTTTGATGATAATGCTGCTCTGGCTTTCACGCGAACTGCTCGGAAACGTGGCTATATCGCTTACACCAAAAACAATAAGCATAACAAGGGTGGTGTTGCGGTTTTAGTCAAAAAGGGCATCCCCCAAAGGTTTGCTGCCAGCTTTAACGTCCTCGAAAGTCAGGGGATCTTTGTTTGGATTCAGGGATTGTTTCTTGGTTCGATTTATGCTCCCCCTAATAATCATAGTAGTCAAGGTGCTGCTTCTGGTTTTGTTGAAGCCATGGTTGCTTCCAGGGTTCAGGACAGTCACATGTGGTTTTTTGGTGGTGATTTTAATGAAACCCCCAATGATAGCGTGGTTGCCGAAACGGTTGAGGCCCTGGGGGGTTCTGTGTTCACCCTGGGGGCCCCAACTCGATTTGAAGGTAACAGGGAAATTGATTGGTTTTGCTCTAATCACCCCCAAAAAGTTTCTCAGGTCACTAGTCCGGTTTACGCCCTCAGTGATCACCGCATTCTTGCCATTTCATGTCATGTGCCTGTTCCACGTCCGCAAAGAGGGGTCTTGCTGAAAGCTCCGGTGTTTCGCTGTCCTGAAGACCTTTCAGTTGAGTTGTGGAGGGAAAAACTGGATGACTGTTGGAATACCATTAGCTCTAGTTTCATGCTCGACGAAATGGTTGATGATCCTGGCATTAGCATCCAAGATAAGTGGGATTCTTTTCTTTCAGTTGTTAAGGATACCTTTTTGATGGCCAATCCTTCCCCCAAAAATCGCCGTTTTAAGCATAAAGGTGTGGTTGCCTCTGTTCAACAAGAAAATTTGCCGGCCTCTGGTCCTTTTAGTAGCATGAGAGAACGGAAACTCAGGAGAAAGTTGGCTCGGTGGTACGAGCTTGGTCGATTGCGGTCCCGACACTTCACTGAGGAACTTTCTGTAGCTCACACTAAGGAACTCCGACAGCTGTGTGTTAAGCTTACTGGCATGGATGTTATCCCTAGTCGTACCACCATCCAATCCAACATCGATAATTTCACGGGTCTTTTAAAACAACTTGAAGAGAAATCTCGTGAAGAGAACATTGCTAATTGGCGGCGTAGAATGCAGTCATGTTCTAGTCACCTTTCCAAATGGATTAAAAGCAAAACTGAGTGTTTTTGTGGCTCAGTGGTCAACGCTTATGGCTCTCCCTCAAATACTTGGCATGAAGGAGCTGCTTGCATCTATGACTTTTGGGTTGACTTTTGGGAAAACCTGACTCGCATTAATCCCTCTCTTGACAGTAGGTCTGAGGCGTTGCTCAGGCATGTCACACTGGCTGGGCAAGCTGACTTGCAATTTCCTTCAGGTATCGAGTTGCAGGCTAGTGCTCAAAGAGGTGCTGGCAGTGCTGGACCAGACAATTGGACTGCAGCTGAGGTCAAACATCTCCCTTTCAGTTGCTTTGATACCATGTCGCGCCTTTTCCGTCAGTTTGCTGAACAAGAAAATGTCCCCGAACAGTTTCGTCAGGGACGAATGGTGTGTATCCCCAAAGGTAATAAGGTTCAGGACTTCTCCATTAAGGCTGAAGGCACCAGACCCATTTGTGTTATGTCGGTCTTTTGGCGTATCTGGACTAGTGCTCTTTGTAGGTCCAATCGCATGAAACAATGGCTGAAACAGTCTCTTTTGCCGGAAGTTGGGGCCATTTCTGGGGAGGATATCTATGAAAACCTCATTCAAATTTTCGATGACTTTGAAAAAAATGGTTTCATCCTTACCTTAGATTATGGGAAAGCTTTTGACTCGGTTGACACTCGACTTTCTTGTCGGTTGCTGCTTCGCCACGGTTGGCCGGTTACCCTTGTTAAACTTTTGGGGTCAGTTTGGGGCCAACAGAGTAGATTCATTCAATGGGATCACCACACCCACTTTCAACCCTTAGATTCATCTTGTGTGCAAGTTCAGGGAGACCCGCTTGGACCTTTGGTGATGTCTCTGTGGGTCATGGCTGGTGTTGCGTCTGTGACTGCTACCACTCAGGTGAACTCGTCCACTAAGGTTTACATTGATGATAGAACGGTCACGTGCAATAGTGCACCAAATCTGTTTCGTATGTTTACTGCTTTGCTTGGCAGTCTTGGAGTAGTCGGTCGGGTTGGTCGAGAGTGTCTCCAAAACTCGTGTTGCTGCTGCTCGCCCTGCCATGGCTGTCGTCGCCGGTCGCTTCTTTGAAGGGGGTGTCGTTCAGCCTGCTGTCAAGGTCCTTGGGGCGGTCTCTGCTTGCGCTCGTCGTGCTTTGCATTCTGCCGAAACTGCTCGGTTGGCCGATGCTAAAAANCGGGCTGTGTCAGCATAATATCCGGCAAGGGTGGCGGGCCTGGATATTCCAGCGTTGGCTTGGGTCTGGGAGGCATGAGTTGCTTCGTCTTCCCCAGTTGTCTTGTGAGGATTTCCGTTCCCTTGAGTTGGATAACACTCGCAACTGGATTTTGTCTGCTGCCCCGGCTGCCTCCGTTGCCCTTGGGGCCACGTTTAGCCCTGGTCATTGGTCGGTCTTATCTCCTTCTACCGATCAATCTTCTCTCTGTGTCTGGGGGTGTGGGAATGTCGGGTTCTGGGATCACATCTGTTGGTCTTGCCCTTGTCGTCCTGCATCGGCTCCTCAGCGACCTGTTTGCCCCCTCCTTGCAAGGTTTGGATGGGTCACCAAAGATTCAAGCCGGTTCCCTGATCAGATCTCTCAGGTGCGGAACTGGCTGGCCTCCTGCCAGTCTCGTATCTGGCAGACTAAGGAGACTTAGGTAAGTTATTCTTACTTTGCTGTGCACTTCCGCGGGTGGCAGCAACTACAAAGTGGTCGACTTGATACAATATGCCTTTTTAAACTTTGGTGTCCTTAACATGTCATTATAAGGAGTTAGAGGAGACCATGCCCGTCTAGGCCTGAGCTAGGGTCTATGGTATAGAGGGGTTTTTTACAACAATTGTTGTAGAGAGCCCCACCCCAAAAATCTATCTTAAGGCCAAAAGATGGGCGTGGTCTACCTAATAGAAAAATAGTAAGTATTGTATAAGGGTCGTCTTGCGTAAAAAAATAGATGATATTTTTTGTAGTAAAATTTCATCTACTTTTCTTCCTCTTTGGTTTCAGATTTTTGTTTTAAATTGTTTTGATGGGTTTGTGATTTTTCGTGTTGTGATTTTTTGTATTTTTTGATGTCATAATTACAAATAGGACAGGTAATGACTGTATCCTTGATTGATTGAAAATAGTCTTTATGTTTTTCCGCAATTTCTTCTTTGTGGTTTTGTCTGTAGTCCTTTTTTAATTCTAAATAGTGCTCTCTCAATCTATAATATCTGTTCAGCCCTTTTTCTCTACATACATTACAGGTTTTAAAACTTCCTTCAAAACATTGAATCCTAACATCTCTCTGACATTTTGAG
>DF239429.1:184698-206760 GCA_000507305.1 Breviolum minutum Mf 1.05b.01 | reverse complement strand
CAACCCTCAACCGTTCCAGTGAAAACAACAATGAAACATGAAATAAGAACAACGCTATCAACCTTGAACTTAAGATTTCCCATGTGCAATGGCATCAAGAAGCCCACGGAGAGTTCCTGGTACTGGTGGAACCTCTGCTTTGGAATTGGCAACATATTTCATTCTAATGTTTTTTTGTTTTTATTTTCGGGGGGGCTTGTGTGCCTTTTTTAATTTCTGATCACTGCAGGTAGGGTGAACTGTCCTGAGTCTGATGATGGAGAGTCTGATGATGGAGGTTCAAGCAGTGTGACGGAAGCCTCATCTGAAGATGAATATATGGAAGAATATTCCTATGACTCACCATCGAGTGATTCGGGTGGACCCGTGGACAAGGAGCTCAACCCTCTCTTAGTCGCCAAGAAGCAGCTGTCCCTTGATAATGACTTCATTATGTTTTCCTGGTTTGATTTTCCATCAGCCCTGTGTAACCTCAGCGCTGCCCTTTTTTTCCATATTCGAGATAGTCAAGCAAGGTTGGAGGTGCACCGCCCTTCCTTTGACCTCACCGCTGTGCAAGTTCGTCATTTGGTCGATTGGGGCTATGACATGCTTCAGAAGACAGGCTTGGTAACAGTATCTAAAGTGTTATTTTAAAGTTAAGATATGTTCAAAAATTCACCCCGAGGAGTTGCACATTCTTCCAAGAATCCCCTGCTAGGAATGATATCCTTCTTTGAATCCATGCACCCCATCTATTTGCAGAGCGATTGCAGTGGAGCTGAGGGTGCATTTCTGGCACTTCAAGCGTTGACTGATAAGTGTGGGCTCATCTCATCGTGCCTGAATTTAATTTGGCATCATTTTCACATGTTTCATTTTTGGCATGATTTTCTGCATGCACTTTTTGGAATTCAACATGAAACAACTTAGATGTGACAATGCGGTGGGCCCACTGAAGTTCATCTTGACCAACCTGAAGCCCAAACGGATGCTTTGATCACTGAATGTGATTTTTCCATATTTTTCCTTTGTTTTCCTTGATTACATGGGGATTGGGGTTTATAATGATCCATCCAACTTTTTCTGTGCGATTATTTCATTGAATTGTTGGTCAATCCTTTCACAGGATCTACACCAGCATGGAGAACAGGAACACTGATGACATCGCTGGGTACTGCAACGCATACGCTTGCGGATTCCCATGCAAACCGTGGCTAGCTTCCAATTCATTTTTTGGGAGGAATTGATTTGCCCTATTTTCTTCATGATTTTTGGGACCATCTGATTTTTACAACCCACATCAAGATCAGGTTCTCACAGTTACACCACCAAAGTCGATACCTCAAAGAGCAAGCGGCTCGGCCCTTCTTCGCTTGTCTTACAGAGATCGCTCGTCGACGTCCACTCGTATGCCTCCTCGAGAACGTCCTTGGACTGTTGAGGGTCTGGGATCAAGTCGACAAAGCACTCCAGCGTTTGAAGAGCTATGGGTACTATTATGCAAAGGAACCTTTTCCAATTTCAAAGAACCTTTTGTCAATCTAAAAAAAATATTTGTTTCTTTCAATTCCTTGTTTCAAATGTTCATTCATCCATGGTCTTTCCTGCCCTGGGGTACTGGTGTTCCTTATTATTAGGTCATTATCGACCCCTTCGAGATTGGAGACTTTGGCAAAAGGCGCAGAATCTACATTGTCCTCATCCATTGCAAGGTGATTCGGGGCGATATCAACTCGAATGCAGCTTTGGAACATCACCTTCAAGCAGTGCTGAACAAGCTGAAGGTGATTGGAAGGCCTCCAGATCCGCACCTTGGTTTTACTCACTGCATCTTAATTCCTTTTTTAATTTTTGCCAGTCATTTGGTAGAATTCCTTTCAATTTCTTTCAATATAATAGTTCTAAATACCTTGTGCCATCCCAGGCAGCGCATGATGTTTCCTGTTGAACATCCTTTGGTGCAAGCTGATGTTCGAATTCGACTGCAAAGGGGTCGTCTCAGGCCAGAGACTTTGATTGATGTCACCAAACGGATCCTTGTTGCTTGCTTAGTCTGAAGTTTTTTTTTCCCTTGTTGCCTATTATTATTTGGTCTAGTTGTTTTGTGCAACCGCCTATTATGAAGTAGTTTTTTTCCAAACCTGACAAACATAATGCAAAGTGAGGCCCCGGAAGCAGCGTCCACGATGGCCTCACAAACATTGGAACATGATGAAGCAATTGAAGGTGTGGAAACAACAACTTAGTTTTTTTTTGAACGAACACCATTCCCACCCTGAACAAGGTGGATCCTTCTACAATAGCAAAGGAGTGCGATGAGGAGATCATGAAGCTGGTAGCAAATCAAAGGCAGCGCCATGTAACTTGCTTTAGATTTTGAGATGTGAGTTTTTTAAACCCCCTCAGTTTGAAAATGGTTGTTTTGTACTGTAATCAATGACAGCTTTCACCATCCTCAGCTCAGGCCCTGTGTGTTTACAAAGGGGCAGGGGTCAGCAAGGGCTTCCTGAATCTGTCCCAAAGTGTGGAAAGGATGGGCCATTCCCAACATGTGCCATGCATCACTCCACGTGGCGAGTTCTTTGAAGTGAGTTTGCACAGGTACTTGACAGGATCGGGTTGGGTCGAACTGATGTTGTTTTTTTCTTTCAATATGATTGTTTTAAGTATCTATAGTTAAAAACAAATGTTTCTTCAAGATTTGACACCAAAATTTCAACACCCCATCCAGATGTGGAGAAGTTGATGTTCCAAAGCTTCCCTCTCTACAAGCTGAATCTGAAACCACTTACCAAGCGGGACTGCTGATTGAACTTAGTATAAGTTTTTGCCTGTGATTTTCACCCTCAATAAAGTAGAATATAGCCATTTAAGTCTAAAGTATTGATTTTTTCCTATTATTTTGTTCCAAACTAACCATGTCCCATCCAATTTCCAACTAAGGAGCTCGAGGACATTGCAGGAAATTCTATGAATGTAAGGGCAGCTGCAGCTGGATGGATCGTGGCTTTTGCGGCGGTGGACCTGAACAAGTGGAACAGGATGGCGATCACGCATGAAGACCACGAGCCCTTGCCCCACAACTGGTGATAGTCTGCTTCTGGTCCAAAAAAAACAGAGCCAAGGGTTGAGTCTGGGAAACATTCAATGAATCAATGAGATATTTTAAAGTTCTGAAACTGTTTTGATGCTTCATTGTTCTTTTTTTTGCACGCATTCAACAATGATTCCAAATTGACTTCTTCACTAAATCATACTTGATCATATTGGATCTTGATTTCACAAAAGCTTTATGTCGCACTGATGTTTCAAGCAAAATGGGTATAAAACCAAACAAAAAAAGGTTGGGTGCATTTGGCAATGTCATCTCCAGAGCCAACATATGGCACACATTTTAGATCTAGATAATAAAAAAAATGAGAAGATTTGGCAATGGATCACAATCACAAAAAATATGTATACTGTTACTCACATCGTGCGGCCATAGATAAAGCCATGGTCCTGCAACGGTTTGATGTCTCAGCATCATCGTCAAGTTCCAGCTCCAGCTCCAGTGTGGATGCGCCATGCGAGGGGCCTCCCAGCAAGAAACCCAAAGTGCAGGCTGGTTTGATACGAAACTTGTCCTGGAACCAATTGCAATCCCTGGAAGTAGATGACCCAGGAAACTTTTCTGAGCATAGCTAGCTGGTAATCTTTGATATCTTTTGGTATCTTTAAACCTGATATTAATAACATAAGAATTAGTATTATACAATAACCTAAAAATAAACATAACAAAAAAGGTCTTGGACTCATGAGCTAAGGTAGCACTACTTCGTACCAAGATCGCGGCAAGTCAGCTGACAGGGTGCGAATGGCACTGGGGAAGAAATGTTGTAAGGCAAAGTGCAAAAAGCATCTGACATTGAAACTTGCCAGTTTGCATCACCTTCTGGGCTCTCACCAAAATGGCTCAGGATTCGTTGCCACTTATCAGTGATTCAAAGTAATGTTTAGTTTTTTTAGTTTAGACATTTTTAGACCTTTGAAAATAAGAATGTATTTCGGACCCTGGACCCTTTTGGGGAACTTGGCACTCAGGCTCTGGAGCGTTCAAAACCCTTCTGCTTTGGAGTCTCATAGCAGTTCTGATGATGATGATGAACAACCTGATGATGGCTCGACTTCAGATTCAGATGCAAGCAGTGCAAGCTCTTATTCTTCAAGTTCATCAGAGTCTGCCAATGGAAAAGCCAAATGGTTTATCCAAGGTTCCATTGAGTCAAAAATTCATGTTTATCAAGGTTTTACTTTACCTTTTTTAACCCCAAGGTTCTTGTCAAAAGTGATTGTTTTCAGCAAGCATTTCCCCTTTTTTACATTATCGCTGGTTTGTTGCTATATCCTCAATCAACTGACCCACCAATGCTTCCCTGCCTAGGCATGCAGGTGTGTCGAGATGCTTGGCTTCAGCTCCTGGGCATTGGCAGAGATCGTCTTTCCAGGTGCAAGAAAACGTTCAGAGGTCTTGATATGCGGAGTTTGGGATGCTTGCCAAAAACATGCAAAGTAATTATTTTTGTTTGCCCTTGTATTTTTGTAAACTCTGGGGCTAATTTTTTCATGATTTTAGGGCCTGGTTTAGATCTGACCTAAGGAAAGCAATCTCATACCTCACCAGCTGCTGCTTCTGTGCTAGCCTTCTTGCAAAAGACCTATTTTGGTATAGCTGAAACTTTGCCTCATGAGTAACTCGATCTGAGCTTATAGCATGCTTTTTGTTTCTTTTGTTTCGAAATATCCCTTCGCTCCTATCAGACCATTAGTAGTGAGGATGCATTTCAATCCCAAAGAACGTTGGGCCTCTACAGACTCTGGTCGTAAGAGACTGCTGGATGCCCTCATGAACCATTCTCTGCAACCAACCATGGGCGTTGGAAACCATGACCCAAACACATTGCCTAGAAGATATATGCCCCCTGGAACCTATTCTGATCTCTTCAGACTGTATCAAGCCGAATGTTTGGCATTAGATGCTCCTGCAGCTAGCTCTACAACATTCTTTCGAACTTTGAAGTCATCGGGGTGGAGGGCAAAACTGAAATTTCGCCATGCTTCGAATCACGCACAATGCAGGGTGTGCCACCAACTGAAAAGCAATGTCAAGTGTGCAAAGGACATCAGTGCGCATGCACAAGCAGCTGATCGCTATATGCGACATCTTGGAGGTGTCTTTGCAGACCGCCAAGTTTATGCCCAAACCAAAATCAGAGCCAAGGTTCAAAGGGACATCCTCTGTTGCATAATCGACAGTATGGACAAGTCCAAATTCAGACTACCTCGATTCGCTCAGGGAAGAACACCAAAACCATTGGAAAACAAAAAGCGGCCAGAGCTGGAATTTACTACATGCATCATGCATGGGCATTCAGTCAACATCTTCTTGGGCGATGCAGAACAAAGCGCTGGATCTGATTGGTCTTTAGAGATTTTATCACGAAGTCTGAACAAAACCTATGCCAAGTTCCAACGTGCCAATGAATGCTGGCCCAACCATTTGAAGGTCTACACGGATAATACACCAAAAGAACCTTGAACCTTTAGCCATGTAGAGTTTTTCCACCAAAAGGACCTTTAACCTGGCATATTGAATTCATTTGGTTTAGAATCTGGTACCTTAGGAGTATCGCAACTCCCACATGGGGAGATATTGCTGCGCCCTTACTTGCACCCGGCAATTTGCATCCATCAGCCACGAATCGCTATGTGTTGGACACACACACGAAGATGTGGGCCCATCACTTAGTTCTTTCCAACAAGCATACACATGAGGATGTGGTACTTTGCCATTAACTTTTATTCATGCATATACCCCTTACTAAGATGGCTTCTTCGGGATGATATCAAAATTGATTCGGCAAGCTGATGAAGAAATGCAACTGGGTTGATGGCTTCATTGTTTTGGCATGTTCCCTCATTGTTTTCTCTTTTTATAAATTAAATCTCAGTATTTAATTTGTTTCCAAGGTTCCACAATCAAAGAATCTAAGGCAAACTCCTGGAGACGTAGCATTGTTCTTTAGTTGCATGGAAGTTTTTTTCTGTTTTTTTTCTGCCATTATGCCGTTATGATGTTAATCCAGTTTACAATTTGAAAGTTAAGGTGATTTAATAAATAGATTGCCCCCTACTTCCATGCATGGATGAGGTGGCTCAACCAGTCCTTGGGACCCAGCTTTGCAAAAAATGGCCTAGACTTCAATGTGGAGTATGTCACCACGGTTCGGAACTGGGTGGATTCATTGGCAGCATTTTCGTCGCTTTCTGGAGCATATAAAAAGAGGAAGGCAAATGACATCAAGGAAATCCCACACTCTTTCACTTTTGCAAGGCGTGATAGTGTCAAAGCCATCCAAGTCAGTAAGTTTTTTCTTTGGGAAAGCTTTGGGCTTGTTGATTGGATGTTTGTGTTTTTTGTTTGGAACGTTTTGCTATTTTGTTTGAAATCTTGGTTTTTTCAAGTTAGCATTATTTGTTATTTTAATGTCCCAAGACCCAAGGCATGCCCCAGCATTTGGTGGAGCAAGCTTCAAACAAGATTCCTCCACGTTTTGGTGGAACCTCTCCGAACGATGTCTTTCTTATGGTGAAGGGCTACGTATCTGATACAGAGCTATGTCAATCCGTCTTAGTCGTTTGGCCGGGGGTGGAAGCAAATGCAACAATGGATGCTCTTCGTTGTATTGCATCAAACCAAGTGCCAGGAACAAGTTTTTTTAAACCCTAAGGATTTTAAATTAAGTATTATTTTAATGTTTAAGTTTGGGGCAAATCAATCAACAAACTATCGATGAAGCCGATACGCTACCCTGAAAGGAGTTGCAACGTTTTTAGATGATGATCGCAAAGAAGTTCTTCTAGAAGTTGCTGAATACTTGGAGGAGAACTACACGCAGTATTCAAGAGGCATCTTCTACCTAAGACAGCTGGCAGGTCAATATGCCCTTCAACGCACGAAACCACCGAGACTGGACTTTCTTTTGGCGAACCATGCTGCTCGTCAGCGTGGGGCCGTAGTTCTTCAAAATGCAGAGGTTCACACTCTCCATACGATGAGGGTCCGGTTCCATAGGTATTATTGAATCTCGATTCGATGTGAAAAATCTAAAAGCTGATCTTTGCACGGGATAGGAGTCTGATTCATGAGGATGTAAAACGACAATCCATATATTTATCATTTGGTCATTACAGGATGATATGTAGTTGGCAGGGGTTTGCAAGTTAAGGTATCCCTGGTTCCTCAGTTGCTGTTTGTCCCTCAAGCCAAGAGACTGTTTGTCCCTGAAGCCAAGTGCTGGTAGCAGCAATGAGCAGTGTGAAGCAGGAAATACCTGTCAGTGCGCCACCCATCAAAGCTCTTCCGGCAACTGGGAATCTGTTTGGGTACTAAACTTTTGGAATATGTAACTTTCGGGTACTTAGATTCCTTTTTGTTTTTTTGGCTGAGATTCCATGGGCTCCCTTTCAACCCTTTCAAATTCATGCCAACTCAGGCAAAGGATGACCCTGAGTTCTCCATCAAGAAAGTGCTGATGATGCGAATGGAAGAGGCATCTTGGTTTATTGATACATGGTGAAAAACATATTGTATCCCAAAAATATCCAAAAACAATTGGAACACCACACTCTATTGAATTGTGCTGGTCCAACCATCCCCCTGATACCCTGCAGATCACGGCTACAGAGAATATGGGGCAGTGGCTCTTCAACAAGTATGGTACTTCTGATGGGCATGTTGCTTTCCAGGAGGTGTTTGGGATAAAAAAAACTTTGATAAAAGTGTTTTTTTTTTCAAGTACAAATTGGTAATAAATAGAATAAAGCAACAATCATTTAAGACATACTTAAGACTAGTTGCCTTGCGGCTTGTGACCATGCCCTACAGGCTATGCACGGCGTTTTCAATCTCAAGAGTGTGGCAAAACATGTGGTGGCGCAATCTGGCATGAGCCATGTGCCGCTGGCTACAGTGAAAGGCATCTATCTTGGATTGGACATGTTTTCTTTCGCGGAGAATGCGAAGTACGGAGAGATGGGGAGATGGCCATCGACACATCAATTCCGAGCTCACTATCCTTCGTTCTTGGAGACTGGCTATGAATCCCACAGAGAAAGCATTGATATCAGATTCGAGATGTCAACTGTGGAGCCTGACAAGGGCTTGTACATCATCAAGCCGTTCTCGGTGGGCTACATTGATGGCCAGAACAAAGCCATCATCATGCTCAGTGTGTTGGCTTTGATTCATGAGTTGGCTCCTTGATTCTATATTATTTTATAACCATGAAGTTTTGAGAAGGTTTTTTTGTTGGGTTCTTTAACATTGACCCCATAGAATCTTAAAAGACATACAGGGAATCTCATTTTTTTCAAGGCAATCTCTGAAGATATGTTCTGTGAAGATGCCCGAATGGCGGCTGTGGTTGCATCTATGCGCTATGTCAAGTGCAACTTCACCAAGCATGAATCGCCAGAAGGATTCCTGTATGAAACTTTGAGTGACTTGGCATTGATAAATCTGATTTTAAGTGTTATTTTGATTGATGTTACCATAATATAATGTCTCTGATTGATCTGATTGTAAGTCAGTTTAAAACTGCCTCTTGATTTTTGCGCCAATAACCCTTCCACCCCAGGCCTTGCCAATCGCACAGCGGAAAAGGTCAAGCCATCGGCCTTGGATTTGTTGCTGCTGTTTCGCGAAACAGTCAGGATCAAACAGAGCAACCCTGTCACCAAGAAATTGTCTTTGCGGGATATCCTCTTTACATCTATAGCCGAATACAACAAGAGCATTGGAAACCATCGGGTCACTAGGACAAGTTCTTGATTGATTTTTTTCAAAAAGTTTTTCCTTTAATGTAACAATGTTCATGTTTTTGTTTGGCTTCTTTCTTTCATCATCCATGTAAGGCATGGCGAGTGAGTGACAGTGCACGTCGCTTGATCTATAACTTGCTTCGGAGCCCTGCTGGTCTTTGGGAGGCTCTCAAAATATGCTACAACGAATCAAAACCACAAGACGCAGGCCTATTCTTTCGCCTTTGGTTCTGAACTAGAAACATCAGTGTAATAACTTCAATGTTTTTGATTTGATCTATCATCATGATTGTAAACTGTTGTATGATAATATGTTCCGATATGATTTTCAAATGGTTTCATATTAGTCTGATGTTAAAATTCCACCTTATATTCTATATACTTGTTCTCAATCTTGAACCCTGTCAGCCCTGACCATGGACAACATGGATGGCGACTACTTTGTAGTTGGCAATGAATTGGTGGATGGTGATGACCTCTGGAAGGAAATCCAGGCAGGTTTTATTTAAAGTTCATTTTTTCAATGAACCCCCTGAAATTTTGAATCCCCTGGCCCAGACTGTCACTGGCGATGCAGTGGAATTGTGGGCTGACCGGGCTATGGGAGACTTTGAGCGAAAGGTTGGCAAAAACGCTATCTCCAAGCAAAAGGCTGGGTTGATGTCAAAAGTCTAAACATTATCATCACTGTTTGACCATGGGGTTAAGACATTTTGAACCGCATAGTTTCAAAAAAAACAAAATCTAATGACTCTGGATTCTGTTGGATTTCCCCTGCCAGAAACTTGCCCAGAGAGACCAGCCCCAAATGGTGGAGCTCTTGCAGATTTGCTGCTTGATGAACTATGTGTGGCCAAAGATCCAAGCATATCTTGGCACAGGCAAGCTGCTTGATGGCATCATGGATCAATGGAAAGTTGGGTGCCTTGATAGCGAAATGGATTCAAAACAGTGTAAACTTGGGGGGGTGGAATCGGAAGTGCTAGAGTGATGTGGTTTGAGAATTCCGCAGCACAAAACCTAGGAATTTGGATACATAGAAACTTTTGGCATATTGATTCTGGACCTCCAAAAATTTCTCTTTATCACAGGACTGGGGATTTGTGATGTGGAATGCTCAAACCGCATGACGAATGGGGTCTGGAATTTGAGATGGAGATTTTACATCATCTAGGGTTGAAATGCTGGTTCTACATTTTCCCTTCTTTGTGATGTGGTTTCCAAAAACCGCATGATCAATTCAGGGTTGGTAAATCAAACCGCGTCACACCTAGAATTTTGGAAAACCNTGAGCTTGTGCCAACAATGTCACTCAGTGTCTTTTGATCACTCTGGGACAATGTCTACTAAGAAATTGATGGAAGAAATCCTGCACCACTGGGATGTATGAACCCCTATGATCTAATGAAATAGACATTTACCAAATGGTGCAAGACTCCTTCCATCAGAACAGTATCACAATTTATTACCCCCAAAAAATAAAGCTGCCTAGTTCATTTGGAGTTAGGAGTAGGGGGTTAAGTCCCACCGTTTCCATGAATGTAGCATCTTTCCTACCAATTAAGGGCAATGAAAGACCTCAGAAATTTATAGTAGAAAGACCCCAGTTTTGGGGAATATGATAATGAAAAAAAACATTCCACTTTCAGATTATCGCTCATTGGATAATTGCCAAGTTTCATCGCGCATTGCCAAGTGACATTCTGCTTTCCAAGGGCCCTGGACAATGAGTTGCGAGTTCAAGTGATGCTTAGCTTGATCACAAGTTTTCATTTTGATACCATCAATTAGTTTCTCTTTGAGTTTTTTGTTAAATGATCACTGTCCATTAACTTTTTTATTCATCATCCAAGGAAGGGAATGGATCCAACATTCGACTTCAAAAAGCTTTCCTTCGTGCAGGAAGCATCAGGAAGGCAACAAGAAGAGCAATTGATCTCTGCACAGTCTTCAGTGAACAATGCTCGAAAAAACAGTTTGCAGGCGGCTTTCAACTTATTTGCCACCAACTTGGCAAACGATCAAATCTTGCAAGACAAGTACCTCGCCTCTGCAGATATGAACACCCAGAGGACTCGCTCGATCTTGGTGCACAGTTTGGAGGCTTGAAGGGTTTAGAAAAAGGGAAAGCACATCGTTATTTTTCAAACACTTGTTCTGAAATAAGGGTGTTGTTCCCAATGAGTTCCCAAATTGTTTTTTCACTTCTTGAAAATCATCAACGTCAAATAACACCACAATGTAGTAAATAATTTGACATTCCCCTGCAGAAAATGCACACCACCGCATGGAAGCTGGTCAACGACTTTGTGGGTGAGAGCCTACCAACATTTGATGTGTCTGGTGGAAAAACACCTCAAGGACATGGGTGCGTTAAATTCCATATTTTAAATTTACAGGTGTTGTTTCACGATGTTTCCGGAAGGCTCCATGAAAACAATGATTGAAAACAATGATTTCCATCTTTTTCTTTCCCATCAACAGGAGCTGAATTGGAAGGTGGTGATGCTACAACCTTTGCAGCCAAGAATGAACCTTGGCTCCAAGCTACATTGACTGGTTTTGGCTCTGGGGTTCGGAGACCTGACAATGAAAGACTCATTGTTTGGGTGAACTACGTTGCTGCGGGAGTGGTTTCTGGAAAGAAACTGGTTTTCAGCGTGGAGCAAGTGACCCAGCTGCTGCATTCTTTTCCACGAACGGCCGTGGCTGTGGTGTTGCTTCCCAACCGGGCATCTGACTTGCGGTCTTCTCCAAAGTCTCTAGCCGACATTAGCTGTTTTTACAGGTTTTGATCTGTGTTTTTAATGCCATTTCTCTGTGGTATTAATGGTATCTTTCAATATCGAACCAACATGAACCAACAACGTGTTTCAAGGAAGGAAGAGGTGGATGATGAGGCCGATGATACTGTGAAGAAGCAAGAAGGACAGTAGGTGGGTGGGTAGGTGACTGTAGGTGTTTGTTTTTTTCTTTGGGTAGTTTTTTAAAGTTAGTTCCCAATCCTTTATCTTTATCGCCTCCTGTCCCTGTGTAGGAAGTGACCATGAACAAGATGCAAATGGAGATGATGACCCCTCGGCCAACACTTCAGCAGATGCAATTCTCAGGGACTTCCGCTACAGGCTGCAATGTGTGTACATGGAGCCTGGTCGTGATCTTCGAGTGGGGGGTTGAAAATACAGGGGTTGTGATCTTCCAGTTTTAAGATGTTTTTCTAAGCTCAATCTGACAGGTTTCAAACAGGTTTTGTTTTAAATTCAACCATTTTCCCCACAGGTTCGTCCAGTCTCTGTGTTCTTTGATCCAGCAACTTTGTATGGGACCCGTGAAGGGTATCATTCTGGCTTTCTGGTCACAAGCTCTGATCGCTCCAACTTCTTCACCAAATCCCCGCTCTACAAGAGCGGAGTGGTGGCTGGAGTGGGAATGTTGCCAAGGACCCTCAAATCTATTTGCTTTAAATTGTTTGTTTTGGTTATTATTTTGAAATTATTTATTATTATTATTCTTTAGTTTGGGTTTTCATCTTGTCGCTTTCTGATGTAGGCTTAAACCCAAATAGACCAAGGAACGAGATGCTGAAGGCGGAGAAAGTGACCCAATCAAAGTTTGGGACAGAATCTCGTTTGACGAGGGTGCAGGAGCTCAAGCAGGCACATGGCTTGAAACTTTGGGTTTTCAAAATATGTTGCTTTTTTAAAGTGTCAAATGGTCAAATGTTTCCATGTTGTTTCCATTTCTTTTTCAAAAAATGTTTGGGTTATGTTGATTCAACATTGAAACTTGCCCCTGAGCACCTTGGTGGGTCAAGTTTGGTGGACAAGATGGCCAGCGCATTGCTCAACACAGGCGATGGGGAGACAAGCAATGTCTTGGTTGACCTGCTGGGATTCGATGGTTGGCCTGCCTGCTTTGCGTTGCAGCAAGCAGCTGCAGGACACATTTGCCTCTATTGTTTTGAAAGTTTTGTGCATTTAGACGTATTTAGTGTAGTTTGCCTTGATGAATGAATGAACGGAATGAATGAAAGTGAAACTGAAATGAAATGCAATGAATGCAAATGAAATGAAACGATGACATGACATGGAATAAGATGAAATTTGAAATGAATGCAAGAATGAATGAATCAATGGATGGCTGGATGGCATTGGATGGATGAAGGAATGAACGGATGAATGAATGGATGAACGGATGAAAGGATGAATGAACTAACGAAGGAATCAAGGAAGGAAGGAAAGGAGGAATGACGAAATGAAAGAATGACTGACGGATGGATGAAGGGAATGAAATGAATGAAGGAAGGCAGGAAGGAAGGAATGAATGACTGAATTGAGTGAATGGATGAATGCATGAATGAATGAATGAATGAATGAATGAATGAATGAGTGAATGAATGAATGAATGAATGAATGAATGAATGAAAGAATGAAAAAAATGAAATAATGAAGGTGGACGAATGGATGGATGGGTGGATGGATGGATGGATGGATGGATGGATGAATGCATGGATTGATGGAAGAATGAAATGGATGAATGACAGAACCAGCGGCTTTTCCAAAAGATGAGCGACTGAATCAAACCAACGATGAAAAATGAACTTGGATAAGAAGGGTTCAAGTTCAAAAACACAAACAAACTGGAAATAAAGAATGAAGCTAAGACCAACAAAAGGAAAGCATCAAGTTGTTCATGCATGAAAGAAAGAAAAGCTTGAAAGTAGCTTACTGAGTAATCTTGAAGTAGCAAAACAATAATATAAAGTTAAAGCAAGTTAGTAGAAATGAATTGCACGGTAAGAAATCAAAACGGTGACTGAAACAGGGCTGATTTTAATGTTGTTGAGGTTTTCCCCATGTATGTTGTTCTATTATGTTCTACTTATTTTTTGTTTGGGGATTCGTTTCTTGTTTCTTCTTGGTTTGGTTTGTTTGTAAATATTAGGTTCAGTTTCTCACATTTGCTTGCTGGACACGCAAGGACGACAATTTGCTTGCTCGACGGCTTGCCACAGTGGGCATGAAACTTCCTTCTGTGCTTCTGTCATTGGTGAAAAAGTTTATTCCATGTGCCGGTCTGGGAGCCTTCGTTTGCCAGGCTTTCCGGAGTTTGAGACCGTGGTGAATGATCTGAAGACCAATGGCAATGAGGTTGCAGCCCCTGACTTCCAGGTTTGCATTCCAGTCCCCAATGGTGTGGCCATCAAACAGAACCTGGTGGACTACTGGATTGCGTGCGACTTGTTTCAAGTAGAAGTTGAAGACTTGGTGAAAAAGCACAATGAGAAGTACAATCCGCATGGCGTCAAGCGGGGCGCTGATGTGCAAGAATGCTCCCTGCCTGCTATCTTGACGTTTAATTGACTTTTTCTTTAATCCCCCTGAGATGTATTATGTTAATCTGTTTTGTTTCTCCCAAGAAAAGTTTAAAAAAATATTGGCCAACCCAATTGGTATAGGTATACAGTATAACATACATAATATATAATCTAATATAGGTACGTAAATTGGAGACAAATATAGTAATATACTTATGTCCATACACGTATACATAACTTGATACGCTCCCATGCCAAAGGTGGCGAAACTGCAGCCCAACCTGAATCCAAGAAGCTTCGACTGGATGACAGCGTGGTGGCCACCGACCATGAGGCGAAGATCCTGAGCAAGTGCCCAGGCTGCCATCAGTTTTTTTCTTCTTTCTTAATGGACAACTTGAACCAGTTATTGCTGTAATTAGAGTGGTTTCCCCTTAGCAGGCGGGTTGGTAATTAGAATGACCTCTGAAAAAAATTCTAGTTACTTTCAACCTTCTTAGAACAATTTTGCAGGAGTGTGCTTGGCTGTGGAACCTTCCGACTGGTCTATGACATTGACCAAGAGACGTTGTGGGTTGCTGCTGGTGAAGGAAAAAAAAAGATAACTTTGAAGTGAAAGCACCTTTAGAGGTGTTTGGATTCGGGTCTGGTGACTTCCTGGAGGGCCCCAATGCAAAAGATGTTCAGAGCGACTTGACTGGTCGCTGGCTATCCTTTTCCATTTCCTCACCCACTGAGTACTGCATTATGGAAGCAGACCGCCGACTTCCGGACCACATCAAGAAGATTGATATCTTTGGCAAGGTCTGTTGGCTTTGTTGGATCATGTTTTTTTAAAAAATCTGTTTAATGTTGAACCATCCTGTTTGGGACTTGTTAGAATGTTTGGGGCCCCAAGGTCCTTACCTATGGTACTGTCTTCAAAGACTTGGAAAATGCCGGGGAGGTGAACATCAAGCTGTCAATGCACAACATTGACAAAGTGGAAGGCTCTGCAAATCTTTCCATCCGTTCAACAAAGTCGGTGTGCTTTGTGCTGGACCCATTGAAAGAAAGCAAGAAGAAGAAGGCAGGGTTAAAATAAAACCCACAAAAAAATCTGAAAACAATAATCACTGAATTTAAAAACGATTTAAATATTTCATGTTTTTGTTCACTGTTTGGCTCAAAACTACACCAACCACAAAATACTTACACACAAACCCTGGAGATCCCTGGAGGCAAATAGCTCTGCAATTACCTTTGGTGCAAAGGTATCTATCAGCAAAATGCGGACCTCTCCGAATCTGAAGGTGTGCTGGCGATTGAGGTGCCATGGGTGAAAAAAAGGTATGATTGAAACATATTTTGAAACATATTCTGAAACAACATATTATTTTATAAAATATGATTTTAAAATCACCTTGCCCCCAATCATGTTTTTTGTCGATTATGTAGTTGTCTCCCCTCACAACCCCTTGCTGCTGTCAGGCTGCAGCCATCTGAGAATGGTGGCAAAGACATCATTCCGATCCGTCCTGTGGCCATGCTTGAAAGCAATTTTGAAGGCAAAAGTGCTGAGATGTACCAACTCTTGTAATATCAAGGTAGTTGGGGCCAGTTGGGATGGTATGTTGCCCCCTGTGTTTGAAACCAACTGATAATAAAGTACAATAAGAGTACGTAGGGTAGACAACAACATCAACCATCATCAAACTCCTTTTCACTCCTGAAACTGAAACTTGAAGTACGAATTGAAAGCTACTAAGTTTATATAGGACAAGAACAAGTCAAAAAGTAGTAAATGAGCCAACCCTCAAGACTTTAAATCACACAATAATACAGTGGGCAACATCTTTCAGCGATATTGGCAGACAAACTGACTGCCAGGGTTTACTCTTAGATAGTGGCTTGGCACTGTGCGCAGTGCTCTTGGGATACTTGGATGATGCTTGGGGTGAATGCTCTGACATGGAGCTGGAACACCCTGGGATCCGGAGGCAAAACATCAGCGGCCAGTTTGCTTCATTGATTTTTTGAAACATGTTTTTACTGTTTCTGATCTTTTAATGGTATTTGAAACATGCTTTCATTGGTCTTTTTGGGGGCGAAGATATTGTGACTTCGGATAACCTATGTTGGAAATTCACTAGAGACCAGTCTTGGAAATTCACTTGACTTTGAGACGTTTATTACAACATTACATCACAGTTTTCTGGCTCAGCTTGGGGTGGCCATAATGGAAACTCCAGCCCGTGGAAATCAATCCAATCCCCATGGCAATTCAACAATGGTGCCGCGGTTTGACATTTCCAACTACCAGTCTTTGCTTACAGCCCCTGCTCCCAAAGTAGCTCCGAAAGCTAAAGCAATCAGTGCATCTACAGCTGGTGGTGGTGGTGGTAGTGGACCTTTTTTTAATGAAAAAATCAATCATTTTGTTTTCAATCTTGTGGTTTCATCTTTGAGAATTAGAGGGGAAGTAGCCCACTTAACGGACACTTTTTCACATCTTAGAGGGGAAGTAGCCAACTTAATGTACACTTCTTCACATCCCAGCCCTGCGAATCCAAGGAAGTCGCCAGTCCTCATCGTTGCTTCAGCGCTGTGAGCTTGCAAGCTCCTCTGCCGATGAAAAGTCGAGCCAAGCCAATGCGGATGAGGCTGACGAAGAACCCCCCCGACCCCAAAAACGCAAGGGACAAGGTCCGGGAAAACCAAAAAAAAGAAGGAAGATAAAGAGGAAGAGGAAGAACCCAAGGTTTTGAAAAAGCCAGCCAAGAAAGATGAATATGAAGGTTTGTTCGATGACATGATAAAGGATGGTGACGACGAACAAGATGACCCAGACAATGAAGGAGCAGAGGATGGCCCAACACGCAAGAACAAGTCAAGCAAAAAAACCCACAAAAAAAAGGAGAAGACAGAACCTTTGTTTATGATTTGATTCAATTTTGGCTGATGTGGACAGTGCATTTTCAGTGTTGTGTACTACTTATTGTTTGTTTTTTGTTTGTTTATGTTTGTTTGACAAGTTTTAAATTAACTTGTTCTGTTTCCAAACTCTGGCACTATTGGAAGGAAAAGAAGGACTCCAAGAATAAGGGCAAAGGCAGCAGTGGTGGAAAAAAACGTGGCACTTCAGAAGGAGACAGTGAGGACACGGTGAGGAGAGCACTGAGTTTTTCTGACCTTGACAACAACGTTACTGAATCCTCGCAATAGTACAATTTTGCTGTTTTGTTGATATTTTGATATTGTCTAAAATTAGATGTTATAGATTCTTTTTTCATCCTTGTGTTCAATCAAAGGTTCCATCAAAGGCTTGGTTAAATTTGAAGGCGCTTGAGAAGATGGAAGCACACCTCGAAGCTTCTGCAAGTTTTGGTTCCAAGGAGGAAACTGAGGCAGAAAAGGGCAAGGCTGAAGACGCAAAGGAAAGCATTGAGACAGCAGAGGACAAGGCTGAAGACGCAAAGGAAAGCATTGAGACAGCAGAGGACAAGGCTGAAGACCCAAAGAAAAGCACTGAGACAGCAGAGGACAAGGCTGAAGAACCAAAGAAAAGCACTGAGACAGTGGAGGACAAGGCTGAAGAACCAAAGGAAAGCATCGAGACAGCGGAGGACTTGGTTTATCTTGGGTGTGGGGTTCCAGTTGTGATGAGTTGTAACAGCTAAAACCCCATCTATTATTCTCCTACCATTATGAAATAATATCACAACGCTTTCGACAAATGATCTATTCCTTTTGAAATTGGTTTATTCCTGGGCTTTGTTCTCATTTACCCTTCACACATGATCCTTCCCTCCAGGAAGCAACCGAAATTGTGGAAACTGTTTTGGAGAGCTACATCCTCACCAGGAGTGCTGAATCTCAAGGAAAAACGGATGTGCTCAAAGCCTTGGAAGTTGACTCACAGCTTACTGATGGAACATTCCTGGATGAGTTCAAAAAACGAAAACAATGTGAAAAACAACGTGAAGAGGAGGAAGTGTCCCTTGGTGGCACAACATTGGTTCTAGGAGAAGAGAACCCCACCCAGGACAGGGTGGCCATCCTTTTCTCTATCACATTTTTTTTCAAAGTTGGGTGGAACCTTTTTTGAAACCAAATCTCGTACCTAAACCCTGACAGGACACTATTTCTGATGAAACTTCCGAAGTTGCGGAGGTCGTGGCAGAAGAGGACAGTGAAATCATCTTGAATCTATAAAAGTTTTTTTTCTAAATCTTTTCTTCGAAGATTAACCTTGTACCTTTATAATTGTTTTTTAAATCTATACTAAGTAAAACAGAAAAACACAGTCTGTTAGACCTTGTACTTGTGCAATATCCAGGACAAACAGAATGAAAAGATTGAAAAACGTACAAGGTCTCCAACAACAGTGGCCCACTTCGTCGTTGACCCCGTCCCCAAGAAGAAATCTCGTTTGTACACAGGTGCTGCTGGATTCGTGGATGGCTACATTTCATCTCCCAGTGAAGCAGCAGCATCCCCAAAGAAGGCAACAGCGAAGTGTGCAGCCAAGGCCAAGGCAAAGGCGGCAGCGGCGAAGTGTGCAGCAAAGGCCAAGGCAAAGGCGACAAACAAAGGCAAAAAGGGAAAAGGAGGAGGAAAAGGAAAGGAAAAGGATAACCAAAAGGGTAGGGGCAAAGGCAAAGGTCAGAATCCTATGAAAGCAAAGAAGGCAAAAGCGAAGGCTGCAATGAAGAAGCCAAGTGCAAAGAAAGAAGCAAAAGAAGCTACTGATTTTGGAGTACGGTATGGTTTACTATTGGTTTCTCTTCAGTTGTAGGTTTTAAGTTATATTGTTTTAGTTCTGCTTTAGGTTTTGTTTTGTTTAAAGTGTTCTGTTATTCTTTCTTTGCACTAAGGACAATGGCAAATCTTCCTCGAGGAATCAGATCTACAGCAGGGTGTATCGTCAAGCACAGGCCATTGGATTGGACGCAGTGGCAGCAAGAGCAAAGGCAAGAGAGGAACTTGTTCGCCAGGGTTTCACTGTGAGGACCACATGATGGCATCTACCCCAAATTCGAACCATGGTCAACTATTCCCAAATTGTTCTTTGGAGTTTAAAAACAACCAAAACATCCAAAACCCAAAACCGGAAATAGTGCTTTAAAAAGTTGGGGGCAATGATGCCATCTCGGAGCGTTATGAAATTGTGGCCTGACCCACACACACTTTTGGCACAAAAAGTCCTTGCAGCAGCTGCTGCAAAATGGCAATCCAATGCCATGGGAACGGATGAAGGGAATGAGAAACGTCCAGAAGAATCAAAAATATCTAAGTTCCATCATGTAATTTCATTTTTTTCCTAAGGATGATTGACAATGAATTGTTCAATCCATGTACTTCCTCAATCTTATATCTTGAGCCAAGGATGGTGAGGGATATGGGTTCACAAACAAAACACAAAGTCCTGCTTTGGTTTGGGTGAAGTCCTGCTTTGAGTGACTCTCTCTTATATATGATGAAAGAAAATGAGACATAATGAACCGTATGTTTACATATGTTTAACTCCGGTAGGATAAGCCTAGTCTTGAATGAATTTCTCCATTGTAGTTTTCTTTTTGTAAGGTTTGTAAGCCTCAACAACTGGTCTCAAGTTCGGGATGACATTGCGTGGCAAGTCAANTATGAAATTGTGGCCTGACCCACACACACTTTTGGCACAAAAAGTCCTTGCAGCAGCTGCTGCAAAATGGCAATCCAATGCCATGGGAACGGATGAAGGGAATGAGAAACGTCCAGAAGAATCAAAAATATCTAAGTTCCATCATGTAATTTCATTTTTTTCCTAAGGATGATTGACAATGAATTGTTCAATCCATGTACTTCCTCAATCTTATATCTTGAGCCAAGGATGGTGAGGGATATGGGTTCACAAACAAAACACAAAGTCCTGCTTTGGTTTGGGTGAAGTCCTGCTTTGAGTGACTCTCTCTTACCTATAATCTACTGTAATATTTATACAGTTGAGGAATTTTCATATCTAGAATAGGTGCTGGGCATATATTTTTTTTTAGTCGAAGATTCCGGGGAGATTCCAGGCAAAAGAAAACGTCCGGAGATGAGAAATTTTTTGTTTGAAGTTGTTCAAAATAAAAAGGCGGATCTTTAACCCAAGTCTTCCAGTCATACCTCCTGAGGCTGAGGTTTGGTATTTGGATGGTATGTTTTTGGGGGTCCAAATACCTTCTCACTAGGTATTTGGAAGCCTAGGGTAAGTGGATGAAATTTCTACTTTTTGCGCATCTATTCACTCACTGTTTTGTTGGGATTGACCCCTCGATTCTGCAGGTTCAACTCATTCCCTTCAACGAAACAGCAGACCAGCAGGTGGGAAGGGATGGGTTTTACCATGCCCATATGCGCCAAATGGGATCGGAATATTTACGATTTTCCAAAATCTGATCCCCCCAAGTGTGGTAGTGAAAACAGTAACTTGGGGTGGCTTCCCAACAAATCAGTATATTTACATATATTTTTACAGTATAGTTGTTTTTGAAGATGTTCGAAGACAAGGCATGGTTGATTTCTCTAATCATTGGCTTCTGTTTTTTTTCTGTCTTGCCCTCCTGGGAACGATCACATATCCCCGATCCGAGCCGGCATCAACCTGAATCGATGATGTTCCTTTTGCCGTTTGGTGGGATCTGTTAGCTTCCTGGATGGTATCATGTCAAGCAATCAATTTTAAATCCCATTTGCTCCATGGGACTGGAATATTTACCTACATTTACCATAAATTTCAGCCAAATTAGGTGACCCTAGTCTTCCAGTCATACCTACTCAGAAGATGTTTGGATGGTATGTTGTTGGGGGCGGAATCAGCTACTAGATCGTTCGCCCTGGGAGCTCGCACCCTGTTGAAATAGATGTCGGGGCCGATAGTTAGTGTGAATGACAAAGATGACGTTTTCATATGTCAGAGATGCATATACATATTATATATAATATAACTAATATACGATGTAGAACTTTTATATCATGTAGTTCGGCTTTTTCCAAAGGGTGCTGTTTCAATCCCAAGGGATGGTGTATGAGCTGCATGGGCACCCCTTATCATCGATTCAGCACCCGTTGGAAGATCCAGGTACTGGTATAGCACTTTCAATATCAGCCCTGATGTTGCACTCAATTGGTTCTGGAGAAGGGATGCAACTGCCTGAAAAAGTAGTAGTTTAGTTGCTGGGGTCATGTATCAACTATGACATGGCAGCTGATGTACAGTAACTGTTTTGAGAGGAATACCTTATCCCATACCATCCATGTATGGTATATTCACCTACTGTACATTTACACTAAATGTAGGTGAATATACCATAGTATGGGTATGTGGATCGACCCGCAGTTCTGTTTCAGTTTTCGGCCAGGATGGAATTATCAATGCCAATGGTGCAACGGTGGCATCTGCAATGATGTGCCTTGGACGCCTTCAGACGATTCACCCAGCGGGCGGTTGGGAATTCTCCCCGACATGGTGGTGATTTAGTAAGGGAAGTGTCCCCCAAAAAATTCATGGAAAACTCCAGTTTGAGGAAGGACAGGAAATTTCCGCAGGAGGGTGTCTTTTTGGAGATATCGAGATGTTATCCAAATGTATTGATGTAAAGTGAACTGGATTCTATAGTAAGTTCATATTTGTATATAGATATCCATGGGCACTTGATTTCATGTGTACACCCGGTATGACTTTATGTTGACTTTCACGAAGATTGTATCAATTATAACATAGCTATACACCAAGAGTATAATCATATCCCGTACCATCCATGGTATATTTGTCTCCATTTGCCAGAAAAATCCACCAAATCTAGGTAAATAAACCATACATTGATGGTATGGGATATGTATGTATATAATTGTTTATGGGGAGGTATTTTTTTTGGGATTTTTTTTTTGGGGGGGCA
>DF239429.1:119215-178355 GCA_000507305.1 Breviolum minutum Mf 1.05b.01 | reverse complement strand
GTCAGAAAGAATGTCAAAAGATATGTCAGAAAGAACGTCAGAAGATTGCTTCCAGTCAGTCTGCGAAGTTGAGAGTAACAGAACACATTTCAGGAGATGAGTTGTATGTCTACCCTCACCTGACCCGATCAGGCTGACATAAGTCCGATGGATGCGGCAGCCTGTCTGAGTAGTTCAAGAAAGGAACATCGTGACCAAAGCCCATCTCACTAGTATCACTAAGCCAAGGAAACCTGAAATCAATGTTCTCAAATTCTCCATTCTTCCCATCATATTCTCAATGACAACCCTCACCTGACAACCTCCACCCAACATGTCATGGTGGGGATCACTCGAAGTAAAGTAATTTTTTGTGTTTATTGTCTCCGACCACCTTAAGCAAATCTAACCCTAGTCTTCCAAATACCGCCTGAGGTTTGGTGTTTTTAGGTATGTTTTTGGGGTCCAGCCATACCTCCTCATAAGGTGTTTGGATGTTTTGGGGTCATGAAAAGGGGTTGTTATGAAAAGGGTACCCTGATTCAAATCCCAAACCACCGGGCCAGAACCACATAAGTGACCATTGACAGTAAAAACGCGTCACTCATGCTGTTTTTTTGACACCCCGCTCCTTGAAATAAGGTCCAATTACTTGGATGTCCCAGGAAGTTAGTAAATGCTTAGTAAATGGGTTTTAACCTACCTATAAACGGTATATATTGGGGCTATTACCCACTTACTAACCATTTACTACCTTCTTGGGACATCCAAGTAAGGGACAAAAAAAGGGTTAATAACCTACAAGGTGGGCCCCTACTACTCTACCTGGACTTGGGAAACCCTATAAATAGCCGAAAATCAGTGGGTTTCACTCTTTTATTTTTAAGTTCACCCCTATTTCAGAGAAACGTGTTTAGGGCCCCTACTGAAAATACCTATAGTGATTTTGAGCCCTTCTGCTTCAACAACTCGAAGGAAGAAACCAAGACGATCCACGACGATGAGAACGAGGAAGTCGAAGAGAAGAAGAAGGTGGACGGGATATTTTTTTTTTGCAGGGATCATTCCCATTTTTCTTAAGGGGATCAAGCTTGATGCCGATCGGTGGTTTCAAATATTTTTTATTTTCATCCCTACCTGGGGAGATGATCCATTTTGACTAATATTTTTCAAATGGGTTGAAACCACCAACTAGTATCGTAATTTTGAGGGATATTTGACATACCAAAGTTATCTTTTGTTTGTTTACGGTACGTGTTTGCTTTCTACCATGGCCAATCGCCATTTACTAAACCAACATTTGGGGAATATTTTGTCATTTTTTCCAAACATCGCAAAACCAAGTAAATGGGACCGATTTTTTTCCCAGGCATCAAATAGGGTAGGGGGGTAATCGGGAAGCCTACATTTTGTTAAGGAAGTAACTTCCTGGCAATTCTGCGATTGTCACCTTTTTGGGATGGTTAAATGTCACTGTCAAAGGTTGCTGGTGACCTCCAACTGGGATATAAAAAGGTAACGAATTGAATCACCTGGTGGTTATTCCCTGTTTTTTGTAAGGGATGAAATACAACCCACTTATATATGGATTGTATATAGGAAGCCATGAAATACGGATCCTCTCATGAAGCAATCAGGGAATCCGTGGGAAATTTCCTATTGGAATTCTGTCTAGCCTCCTTGCCTGGTAGGTCCTTGTGAAATGGGACATTGACGTCGTCCCTTGGAGTTGCACGAAAGGTGCGGGTTGTTTGGATTAGGGGCCCAGTCGTCGGGGAATCCCCCACAACATCCAAGGTGGATTTCCTCAAAAGTTGCCCCGGATGGTAGTAGGGGTAGGGGAATCATTTACATGGATCATCCTAAAGACCATTCCCTAGTCTTCCAAATCGTTCTAAGGTTTGGTGTTTGGATGGTATGTTTTTGGGGTCCAGTGATACCTCCTCACGTTTGGTGTTTAGAAGCCTAGGGTATAGGGGATGAAATACTACGTGCAGTTATATCCCGGGATTATGGGATTATAATCAACCAATATAAGGATCCCTATTCACCAACCAAAATAATGGAACGTCATGTCAGGGTCTCGAACATGCTCAGATGATGAAAGGGGGTGACAACAAGGGGGACGGTCAATGATTAATCAGATTGAAACGAGAAAATTGCATGTCCCCTACAAGGCGGGCCCCTACCAGCTATAAGTGGAGTTACAACCCTTACAAATGGCCTTATAAATGAGCAACCGGGGCTGTAGCCCTACTTATAGGGGTTATAACTTCATTGATAACTGGTAAGGGGCCCACCTTGTAGAATCATTTTCCAACCACTATTTTTCAGGGGACATGTTACGGGAGAGTCATTTTGAAGAATCGAACAGCTGTAGCAAATTGTTCTGAACTCTTAATGGTTCAGAAGCCAACGAAACAAACCAGTACGGTAGCCGTAAGGTAATCGGTAATCTTTCTTTACAGACCGCTGTTGTTTTTGTTGGTTGAACATCTTTCAACCAAGGCTGCAATGATGAGGCGTTGCGTGTTGAAAAAAAACGCTGGGGAGGAGTCTGATTCGGTTCCCTTGGATTTGTTTTTGTTGGTGATTTGTTTCACCTTTCGAACGAAAAAATCTGGTTATTTAGGGTATATAGGGGATATTATACTACACAGTTATATGGGGATTGTAGTAAACCAGGATGATAAAGATCCCTGTTAAACAACCATGGATTTCATGGTTTGCTTCGTGGCTCATGTGGGATAAAATATGTTTTTTCATGTTTTTTTTCCAAACATCGAAGAGTCGCAAATCCAAACTCCCATTTAGCATAAAAATCAAAAAAACAGAAAGCCAGGTTGGAGGGGCCACTGGATCACATGATTCGTGTTAACGGTTTGTTAGTTCTTTAATAACTTTAATATATACATAGGATTCGCCATGTATTTTCGGCACACTTACCTACCTGAGTGGTTGATTGGTGGTTGTGTAATTTAGGTAAACATAGGCTACTATTGCCATGAATCCTATGGGATATATAATTCACCCGGAGCTTTTGTTCTTTTTTGTCGCTTGACCAGTTTTTGGTAAACAAGATCGGACTCCCACCCAATTGAAGGATGCAATGGCAACAATGATGTTGCCAGTCGGGTTTCAAGATATCTTCTTTTTTGACTTTTCTCATACAAGGTGGACCCTTTGCAGTTGTAAATGGAGCTAGAACCTCAATTACCCAGATTATAACTCCATTTATCACTAGTAGGGCCCACCTTGTATGTGTTTTGCCGATTTTTTTGGTAGTAACCATCCAGCATCTTAGCAATGGAAAATGGACCCATTGAAGAGATATTTCCTATTGAAAATGAGGATATTCCAGCCAGCCATGCAAGTTTACCAGAGGGTATAGTGGCCTCCTCTACGAGAGATTTTTTTATTAAAGTGTAAGGATTCTGCTTCCTCTGAACCAACCAGAACACCCCGGAAAACTAACATGGAACCTGAAAATGAACCCCTGGAAGAGGAGATTCCTATTAGAAACCATCATTTTCAGGTTCCATGTTAGTTTTCGGGGGCAGTATACTGGAATGTGAATTTTTCGGGTGTTTTCATTCGGGTTTTGAATGTTGCTCAATGTAAATCTTTGGTGGAATTTGAGGACTTTGAAACAAATTGAAATCCCACAGCGACGTATAGGATCCATGTATGGACAATTTACCTACATTTACCATAAATCTATCTAAGCCAAATGTAGGTAGATATTCCAGTCCCATGGATCCTATGGGAATGTTCAACACATCCACATATTCAAGTCAATCGTCTTCTACACGATTTCAACGCCTTGCCCTTATGCCCGGCCCTGGCATCCAAACACCAGACGTGCAGAGGTATGACTGGACCCCAAAAACATATTAAAAAAACAGGGAAACCTCAGGAGGTATTTGGAAGCCCTAGGGATAATGATTTTGAAAGTGGATAAGATGGCAAGAAGTTGCTAAGAAGAAAATGGCTTTTGTGACATGGCATCTTTATTCGACTGTCGCCTAGGGCCTAGTCTAGACTAGTCCGTCAAGGGAAAATGCGGCATGTTTGTATACATTCATAGAGTTCTAACCGATCATGCATGCTCCAAGATTCCAAGGAGATCATGCACGCAAGTATTCATAAAGATTTGAACTCCCTGAAACTTACATAGCCCCCCTGAAAAAAACGGCCTCCCTAATTTAGAGGAAAGTAGTATTCCATCCAACCATCCATTTTTAGGGGCGAGCTGTTAGTTTCAGGGAGGGGTATGTTGGTGACATTTACAATTTACATGACGTGAATTTGTTCATCCCCTTTCCAAAAGGATTCCAATCGGATAGGCGATGAACCACCACCAACCCACCAACCGGCCAACCAACCAACCATCATAGAAATTAATTACTCAAAGATGGCCAAAACAGCCACCTGTCCAGGCGTTTGAACACCTTGCGTGGTCATCGATGGGTCAGTATGGTTGCTTGCTTCCAACATGTTTATATGTTTCCAACATTCAAACATTACCACCACGGCTTTTATCAACATTAAACCCCCATAATAGGATCCATATATGGTATATTTGCCTACACTGGCCATACAAATCAACCAAATCTAGGTAAATATACCGGATGCATAACTATGAGAGCACCATATGGGATGATGTTTCTCAAAAATTGCTTTCCAACCACCCTCACAAGCAAATCATTTCTTTGGAATCCTCAATTCCAGTGCCACTTGATTTTCAATTCGAAAACTGGTATTGTTTGTTTATTTTGAGGGTTCCCAAGTTGGTGGTCGTCCACCGCTTTTTTGCGCCCCAGTTCAGCAACTAGCAGTTTACAGTGATCCTATAGCTTCCTATCGAGAACCAAGCGGTGGTTCCCAAAAAATGCTTGAATGTTTTTTACCGCAAAAATTTGGGCAAATGATTTGATGAAATCCTTTCCTAGTCTTCCGAATGCCTCCTGAGAAGGTGTTTTAGGTACGTTTTTGGGGTCCAAATACCTCCTCAGCAGGTGTTTGGAAGCCTAGGGGTTGACTTGCGCATATGTTTCAAACAGGGTAGGGTTTTCGAATCAACATCTAGATTTGTTTGTTTTGAGGGATAGGAGTGGCAAACTTTTAAAACCATTCAAGAGCGTAACCCACCGACAGATTTGGAAGCTTTTAACCTTCATGGACCTAAGTTTTGCCTATAGTGAAATGAAGTCTTGATGGAGAATGACTATGAAGAAATATGAACAGATATACCCGCGAAGATATCCCGAAGATGATTACAGAACCTGAAAATGATGGTTTGCAAGATGATTTTCCTCTTCCAGGGCTGTATTTTCAGGTTCCGTGTTGATCTTTCGGGGTGTAAGACAATTATATTCCGGTTTCACGTTTTAAGCCAGAGGACCAAATTAGTTTGTCACTTGATTGGTTGCTATGGTCGCACTTGACATTGGACAAACAATAATCTAGTAAGTATCATGACTTCTAGAACCTCCACCTACTTTGACTAGACAAATCATTCTGTAAAACTAAATTGGCTGAAACAAGACACACCTGGGTGGTGGTTTCAAATATTTTTTATTTTCATCCCTACCTGGGGAAATGATCCGATTTGAGGAGCATATTTTTCAAATGGGTTGGTTCAACCACCAACCACTTTTGCGTTTTTTATTTTGAATCAATCCCGGAGCAACCAGGCTTGGTGGTGGAAAGAGTAACAACTCTCCGAAAAAAGATGGAACAGTCCAAAAGTTGTGCATCCAGGATCCAGGTTTTCTTACGCAATTGTATTGTCGGAACGTCAAAGCCCGAGACCACCCGAGAGCTTCCCATCAACGACCTGAGGATCTTGCTGCCAATCGTATTAAGGAGACGCCGACCATGACCAAGGACCGATGAACGGGGCGATGAACGAGGCGATGAACGGGTATTGTGTATCTCTATCAATCCATACCCATTCCCTAGAATAGGATTGAGGGTTGCAATCCCATACGAAAAGAGTAGGATTCTAGGTGTAATCCTTTAACTTTAGGGACATACCTGGATGTTAGGTTTTTTTTTCAATCCAACAAGTGTCCAACAATCCACAAATAGCTGTCGCGATCAATGGAGCTACATGCCAAGTTTCGAACACAAGAAAGCAGCTTTAAAAGTTGCAACTTTTTGTGTGGGGCTATGCTGCATGGCATGCGGCTTGGTGGGTTTCTATGTCTATCCGCCCTTTCAAGTCGAATCTACTATCGGTGGGCCCCGGATCCAGTCATTTTCATGGAGTGAAATGGGGCCCCTATAAATGGCCGAAGATAAATATTTACAACTGGATCCGGGGCCTACCTTGTATATTGTTGTTCTTCACTTTCCATACTCCAACGTTTGTTTCTAAGGATCACGCGTCCGTTTGAAGTAGCTGCAGCTATATAACCAGATCAACCAGGGAAAATCGACAGATTGCCCCTCAAGAGGTAGCATAGGTAGCTGAAAAGATTGCCAGCATACCTTAAGGATCCAGGTATGCCCTAAGAAATGCATGGATTATAACAATCCTATTGTGGGGATGGGATGTTTAGACCATCAAACCTACTCTAGGGAAGGGTATGGATCCTTAGGGATGTATATATATATATACACATATGTTATACCAGTTCTAAGTAAACGCTATGACTCCAATTATAGCGGCCCGTGAAATTATTACTAGGCAAATTCCATCTATTTTCGGCCATTTCTACGGGTCCCATAAATCCATTTATATAGCTGAGCAATGAAAAAAAAACTGGTTGTTTATATATATATATAGGGAATTATACTACCCATTTGTGTAGGGATTATAATAAGATCTGTTAAACGACCAGGATTATAATTATATAATAAGCCATTATAAGGATTATAAGGATCCCTATTAACCAACCAGTATAATGGAAAGCACCCAAAGTTTTTCTTGCGTGGATCAACTGGTTTCCTGGGACCCACCTTGCGAGGGTGATACCTCTCCTTGGTTGAGCCAAAATCTCGTGAAAGGAATGTTCCAAGTCCATCACCAAGAGGAACTTAGCTCGGAGTGAGGCCCAAAACCACACGGGGGATGATGGATGGCTAGGCATCTGGAAAAAACGGCGGAAAATAGCAGCTATAATAGTCCCTTGTTAAGGTCTCAACAAATTTCGGTTGTTTTTATTTGTTGGCTGTATATTCGAGGTGGTCGTTTTCCAACATATGTTTTTGAGCATGTTTCATCCCAATTCTTTAGGGAAGAATGGGAAGATTTGTTCCAGCATTTCGAGGAGCATAACTTGTTCTCCAATGGGTGAGGAAAAGCCACCATCTAGAGAAGCATGATGTGTGTATTTGTTGTTTCTGCTTGCTTGCTTACAAGTGATAAAAAGGTGCCAGTTTTTCTTTTCTTTCTGAAAGGAATCTCAGCAGTTAACGATTATAACAAAGTCAACAAATGAACTACTGTAGTTGAGGTTAAATCTTGTCACACCCCGTAAAAAGCTGGACTCGAACAATGATGGTTTCTAAGTTTTCGGGGGTGTACCTTTTTTTTATTAAAGAATCCAAGTTAATCTCCTGAATTACCAGTAAATCCCAGTGAGAAACATGATCACACCAGCTTGACTTTAGCAGATTGAGCAACAAACATCCGCTGGTGATTTAGTGGATGTGGATCCTCTCTGAAACGATTTTTTTTCCCTACAGGTAAGTATTGAATATGGGTTGAAGCAAAAACGAACCGACGTTGTTTTGGTTAAAAGGAGGAGTCTATAATCCCATATGCTCCATGTATGGTACATTTATCATTTACAATAAGATTTCAGAAAACCATTTGTCGGGTGGTTCAAAGTTACCTTTTCATGCCACTCAACTCACTACAAGGTGGGCCCTATACCAATTATAAATGGAGTTAAAACAAACACTTATAAATGGCCTTAGAATTGGGTTTGCCTGGGGTGATTTCACCCTACTTACCCTAGGCTTCCAAACACCAAAGGTGAAGAGGTATGACTGGACCCCAAAAACATACCATCCAAACACCAAACCTCAGAAGGTATTTGTAAGCCTAGGGTTATAGGGGCCCCACAACTCCATTTATAACTGGTTTTTGGGTCCACCTTGTGGATGTCATGGTGAATTTTAGTTGGCGAAGTCGCAGGTGAGTGGTGAAGATGAGAGAGACGAGGCTGGCCCGATGGTCTTTAAGCACTACTTACAGTACTTGTTTCAGGTTGTGGCGAAAGGTATTACGTCAATTTGAGTGCGTGCATGATTGAATTTTTTCACATTTCTTCCCCCCAAATCCCCGATGCTCCATGTGGGACTATTCACCTATACAGTTGAAAAATGACCACAGGAACTGTCCGGCGAAATGGCGAACAGTAAAATATTCCCATTCCACCGGAGCAGCTGGGAAATGGTGAAAGAATAAGGTTTTTTTATTCTTTTGTTGGCCTTCCAAAAGCAAATGAACCAGTAGGCAACACTGTCTATACAAAAATGGATGTCACGCAGTTCAACAAATACGTACAGACTACAGATACATTTGGTTTCTCCAACGTCAACCATCCCCTGGCAATTCTGCCAAAGTGACCTTTTTGGGATGATCAAAGGCTGTTGGTGTCCTTGAACTAGGGGATACAAATAGGTCACGTTGAATCACCTGGCCCAGGACTTTTTTTTTTGACACTTCCAGCTTGTCTTGAAAAAGAAGCTAGGAAGAAGTGGATGAAAAAAGCGGTTCATCTAGGCACATCCATCCTAGAGTTCTTTTTGCTTCAGATAGATCGCAGGTAAAGGATTTGTCAACGAGGGTATGCTACACTACATAGGGAAAGTTGCAGAAATATATGATGAATCTTTAGCACATCCAGGAATGAAAGAGCTTTTTCAAAAAATGCCCAAATATTACTGAAACTTTCCCATATGGGACTGGAATAATTTACCATACATTTAGGCCACATGTAGGTAAATATCCCATACATGGAGCATATGTTTTTTTTGAATTCAACGGAAGCTTTCAGATTTCCCAAAAAAACCCTGAGCAAGAGTCACGCGAAAGAAAAGTCACACCTTCCAAGCATTGGCAAATAAGCACCTCTTTCTATCAGATGGACCTGGACCATGTTGTGTTCCACGTAGTTCCCATGAATTACAAGGTGTCACTTCACCATCCCTCAGGGTTTGTTTGTTTGTTTGTTTGTTTGTTTGTTTGTTTGTTTGTTTGTTTCATTTGGCACAGCTTTGTTGAAAGATTTCCCCGCTCAAGGCTCCGAAATCAAGGAAAAATTCATATCAATCACCTTCCGCCCAGGATGGGAAAATGATGTCAACTATGCAGGCGGAGCTGACTCGGTGCCTCCGAAAGATGCCATAACCCGGGGAAAGGCTTCCAAAAAGGTGAGGCGGTAGGTATGACGCGGGGCCCCCATAAACATACCATCCAAACATCGTGAGTTGACCTCAGCAGGTATGACCACATGTTTGTTACAACTGGCAGGGCCTGGTACTTGGAGGATCATCCCATTTAGTAAGTGCTTAATAACCATGGTTAGTAAGTCCCCTAACTGGGGTTGTTCCCTTTACAAATGGCCTAAATGGTTTCTAAATGGTGGTTAATATCTACTTACTAACTGGGATGGTCCTCCAAGTAGGGGCACACCCCATTGTACCTCCCGTTATCAACCACCTAGCTGAGCTGGGTTTCAAGATCTACCTCTTTCTATCAGATGGACCACAACAACCAGGTTGTGTTCCACATAGTTCCCATTAATTACAGGGTGTCACTTCACCATCCTTTGAGGGTTTGTTTAATTGGCACTTTGCTGGAAGTTTTCCTGGTAGATGTAACATGATGTACAAAGTCGGACCAAAAAAGCAGCTTGAAATGGAGTTGCATGGGGCTCCTATAAGTAGGGTGAAATCACTTCAGGCAAACCCATTTATTTTCGGCCATTTGCAAGGGGCCATAGCCTTGTAAGCTTGGTTTTGTTGGAAATGTAGCAAAGATTTTCTATTTGGAGCGAGCTAATACTGCAAGCATTTTGGGCAGGAAGTTATTTGACACTTTTATGTACGTACGCCAAGAACTTCTTCAGAGCTGATTCGAGTTAAATATAGTAAAGGTTTGTGGTGGCAAAACAACGGACCTGAGTAACCCCCCTCAAAAAATGCACAGCATAATATGTACATATTCGGCGACCAGAAACCCCCTTCCAATGTTACATAATTAGAAACCCAAGACATCCAAGGCCACCTCCTGAGAAGATATTTGGACCCCTAAACACCTCCTGAGGTTTCGCCTTTAGAGGTTTCAAAGACTTCCTCACAAGGTCGTTGGGGGATTTTGCAAGACTAGGGTTCATAGTCCTTATAAACCTTCATTTGTGGCTAGAATCCCTGGGTGTACTTGGAGATGTCCCAGGAATTTCCTTCATAGGTTAGTAAATGGAATATAACCTCAGTAAGGGATTCCAGGGCCGTCGCCGTGTTTTTTTCGGACCGTCGGCTTTTGGGGAAATAAACACCTCCTGCCAGACGCAGCGCTCGGAAGTCTTCGGCCCAATGGAGAGCATGAAGACCGAATCTGTAACTCGGGTAAAGATGTCGAAATCTGAACAGTACGTATGGATGTCCCAGGAATTTAGTAAATGGTTTTGAAAGCTCCGTACTTAAAATTGGGATATATCAGTGTTATATAACCCACTTACTAACCTGTTACTAATTTCCTGGGACATCCAAGTGGTGAATCAGCAGGTTTAAGTCGAATCATTTGAGCAGTGACATTTGGGTTAGAAAGGATGCACCGATCTGGTACAGAGAGCTTGTTTACAGAGGGTGGTGGCCCTTCTTTCGAAGTCCTTTCCATGTATCTTATTAAAGGAGGCTGAGGTCGTTATTTCTCTGGTTGTCCAAATACTTTGTGGGAATCCAAACACCTCCTGAGAAGGCCTTTAAGGGATTAAAGTAAACCAACATAAGGATCCCTATTAACCATTATTAACCCACAAATATGATGGAAAGTAAACGTTTTTTTCGTCGCTCCGGGCTGTCCACGGGCTATAACTTGGACTTTTTTTCTGAAAAATACCTGGCAATTTTGGCAAAAGGTTGATGAATCATCACGTGTGTGTGTGTGTGTGTTATTTTTTTTCGAAATCTATTTAGGCATTCTCACTGGAAAGAAACGACAAATTAGAAAAAAACAAAGTATAGTTTTCCTTCAAAATCATCCACTTATAAATAATGGCCCATATCTACACTTCTAGGCGTTTTTTAACTTCCATTACATATTTATTATAAGGCCATTTATAGTGGTTATGTCACTCCATTTGTAACTAGCACTTGGAAGATCATCCCATGTATAGTAAGTGTTTAATAACCCGGATTTATAAGCCATGAAAAGGCCATTTGGAAGGGGAACAAACCCAGTCAGGGGGACTTACTAACCATAGTTGCTAACTAACTGCTTATTAGCTGGGATGATCCTCCAAGTACCCCCCCCAATAAATTTAATAAGGCCTTATATATGAAGGGCTTATGAAAACCCATGGGTTCTCCTTAATAAGGACGGCTATTGAACCCGGCTATTTCGGAGGGGGGTACGTTTGGGAAGAGCGAACTCCATTCCAAAAAGATGAAGATCTGCCAACAACTTCAAGCGTTTCAAGCGTGCTAAGGATGTGGAAGTTTCTCCCACCGCGGTGGCGGTGAATGCGACAATACCTCCCGAACGGGAGGCGTGGGGATGTACCGAACGCTGAGAAGATACACTGATTGCCAGAGGATCCGTTTCCTTATTTCAGGGCCTGGACTTCCACTGAAGCATAAGGGCATGGGAATCTAAGGGGCCAAACTCCTCCAAATGCCAGACTTTCCCCAGAAAAATGACCAAAAATGAAGGGGTTATGGACCCAACCATCATTCCATCATTGTCACTTCATATACTTAGGGTGTCTGGCTGTGTTTGTGATCGTAACTATAGTTATTACGGTGGTTTATAAACTATTCATGGGGACGTTTTTACAACCGACGTGTATAGGGGTGAAATAATCCATTGATACCAAGTACCAGCAGGACATCCCGAAGTCATCACCGGCTATTATTTCCAGGGGGTTTTACGGGGAAACTTGGCGGGTGTTTTGCTACCTGTAGGAATTCCCATCACATTTTTCCAACTTCGAACGCTTCAAGTTGCCAGCCAAAAGAAGGACGAGCAAAAGTCAGAGACGATTGAGGTGCGCGGATGATGAAAATATATGGGAAAAACGGAAAAACATGAAAAATCCATGATGTTTGACCTTGGATGATTTTTTGTCTTAAGGTGAGCGTTGACCCGTAAGACCTGAATCTTGTGTTCCCTAAGGATCCGTTTGTATGTCCTAAGAAATGGATTAACCCTACAATCCTATTGTGGGGATGGGATGTTTAGACCATCAAACCTACGAAAATTCGAGAAGGGTATGGATCCTTAGGGATTATTATCTATTGTCTGATCTATCCATAGAGGATTAATCTGTACTAATGTCACTTTTCAGAAATGATGTGACACCAAGTGTTGATTCTTAATACACTATTTAGGGATTTCCCCACACTTATAACCCCTGTAAATGGCCGAAAGTAAATGGGTAACTGAGGTTATCACCCCTCTTTCAGTGGAGTTATAACCCTGTTTACAACTGGTTTGTCGGGGCCCACCTTGTATAATTCCACATCACGAAAATGATACACCCGGTGCAATTGCCGGTGGAGGGTCGGAAGCAAAAACATCGTTGGAGCACGGAGCGACATCCATATCATCCGCTGTAGGTTCTACAAGTTGTCATTAAGTCAACATTGGTCATGACGTATTTCAATCTAGGGGTGTTATCCTACATTTGTATATAATCGGGTAAGTAATTATTTTCGTCATCACCCTTTTGCTCGTCACTGGGGGCCAGACACACAATAAACCATACATGGATGATACTGACCATCAGAAATCCTGTCAGCCATTTAAGGGATGTGTTTGTTAAGACCCTGCAAAGTCATTGACATTTGCGATGATTATCCTACAAGGTGGGCTCCTACCAGTTACAAGTGGAGTTATAGCCCTTATAAATGGCCGAAAATGAATGGGTTACTGCGGTTATCTCACCCTACTTACAGGGGTTATAACTCCATTTATAACTATGACACTTTGAGGACTATGAGGGGCTCATCTTGTAGATGGTTTCCAAAGAATTCAGCGATGGGGTGCACGAATTGAAGAGGGCGACAAGTTTGCGTCATGCGGACATTTTGTCCATGGCATATATACACCATGGGCCCCCAAAACCTTCATTGTTTGAGGGTTTTCTTGGTAGATAACGTGGTTTTCCAAGCTCTTGCAAAGTTTCAACTCCGTGATTTCAAATACACCAGGCAGGCACTTCATTGTGATAGAAGGGCATCGGATCTTTGAATCAGAGGAAGTGATGAACCTCAGCAACTATGTGGTGGTACTCACAGGCACTCCTCATACCTTGTGAAGCCGCAAGACACCGACATCTGAAACATCACTCCAACTTTATTGTGATCGACTCCGACCCATGTCAGAGAGCTCAACTCCAGCAAGAAGATCTTGAAGGTCGAGGACTTTGAACAAGCCCACTCTGTCCCCCAGCCTTTTTTTCTACAACAGCTGGTCCGCCGGCAGGGCGCTGATGATCCGGAATCTCGGCGGACCGGCAAGCGGTCTGTACCCGCAATGGCTTCGTCCATTTTGCGCCTCCGCCAACCATTGTTCGGAGCTCATTTGTTTCGTTTGTTGTTTGTTGTTTGTTTTGTTGTTTGTTTCGTTTCGGCCTTGCCAAGGTGGAATCGCCACATGAGCAAGGAACAAAATGCTTGGTTGCTTAGGGTACCAGTACGTAGGGGATTATATATACTACACAGCTTTATGGGGATTATGATAAACCATGATAAGGATCCCTTTTCAACAACCAGTATAACGGAAAGTTTGTGGCTCGCATGTGTCACGCATTTCTCAACACTGCAACTGCAAAATGACATTCATTGGAGTTTCATAGAAGGCATGCCTGATGAAGCTAGCCCAGATGCGCAATGTATGGTCTATTTACCTTCAAAACTAGGTAGTTTTGGGGGGAAATGTGGGTAAATATACCATACATTTTTCATCCAGGTATGTTAACTATAATTATTGCGAGGTGTTTGTTGGTATCTAAAGTCTCGAACCATTATACAGAGCGATGATTTGGAGCTACTCGTACCACCAGCTGTTGAGGACATGGGGTGCTTGGTGGATGTCCCGTTGGGTTGGTTAGGATCAATGGTTAGGATCAGTGGGTTGTAACTTACCCCAGTACACAGTATACTCCAGTTATAAGTAGGCGAAAAAACCCATTGATCCTAACAATTGATCCTAACTTAGTGGGACATCCTATAGTGGTGAATTGTGAGCCCCGTTTTTGTTACAGGTGGTCGTGGATGATGTCCTTGACGCTGTCAGGGCATCCCAGGGTCAGTGGTGACAGGGATGGGAAGAAAACACAAATTGCAAGAACAGTCCAGCGGGGAGAAACGATGAGTGAAACATAGTGAAAATCTATGTGAAAAGTTGAAAATTGATCTTCTAAAAGATATTCATAGTGTAAACTTGAGACTCTTAGGACTTAAGTATACTACATTTAATTCGAGCCGATCTTTATCATTGCATTTAGGTCATTTAAGATTAGTATTGCACTCCAAAACTGGCTCTGATCAACAAAATATGACACTCCCCCGTGATTCCGTGTTTTTCGTTTCGACTCGTCGACTTCCACTTTTTCCGTCGTCCCGAAAAATTCGCACCCTGAGGTTTGGCGAGAAATCTATCAGGCACAAACTTGAAAGGTTTTTTTTGGGTGAGGTGCAAGGTGGGCCCAAAAAGCAGTTGTAAATGGGGTGAAATAAACCCTATAATATATATATATATATATAAAGTGGGACCAAATAGGGTGAAATCACCCTATAGTTACCCATTTTCGGCCGTTTATAGGGGTTATAACTCCATTTATGAGTGGTAGGGGCCCACCTTGTGTTTGTTTTTTTCCCGAAAGACGTTTCGTCGCAGGGTTTTCCGGAAGATAGTGGCGTATCATATCATGCACATCCATAGACATCATTCCACACATAATCCACACATAGTTTTTCTTTGGGGGGAACGAGTGAAAATTGCGTAATTTTGGGGAGAATGATTAATTTTTTTTTATCTGGGATCAACTGACATAAGTGACTCTCATGTAAAGTTACCCTCATGGAATGTATCCTATTTTGAGAAACAGGAGTTGATAAAAGTCGACGCATTACATCTTCTATTTTGCAGCTATGTTAGTTGATCAGGCCTGCTGGTTAGTACTGTTGATGGAAGAAATCCGACTAACCAATTGCTAGGTAGTTTATCCCATGGTGGTCAGCTGGATTTTTTTTCCATCAACAGTAGCATTTGTTTGAGTTGTTTTTTTTCAGAAAACAACTTGCAAGATGAACTTCAAGGACCAAGTCTTTGACTGTCGACTTTACTTGTGTTGATTACTTTTTTTCAATTTATCATAGCAATGCTTTCTGCATACCTAGACCCTCCAAGGGTGTCAAATTTCACCTTCCAGGTAAGGGGCTTAAATTTTAGACCTGGGAGGATTCAGTCATAAATAGTTGATTATAATCAAAACGTTCCCAGATTTCCCAGCAAAATTCACTGGGGAAGTCACAGGGTAGATTACCTTGGTTCTTATTCTGCTAGGGTTTTGGGCGGCCCAGCCATGTTGGAAAATGTTTTTTCATCTTCAGTTTGAGCAGCCATCTAAACCAGCATGCTTGCGTGTACCCTGGGCAAATTACAGGGATCAAACATGGCGGACCCCGAAGTGGTGGGTTTATTCAGGGAATCCCCTCCAAATGGCCCTGGATTCAGGTTTAGTAATTACACAGACAGGCACCGCTGTCTGAGTGTTCGGAACCTGGTGTCACCAAGAAGGTCATGAAATTCTTGTTCCTCATTGTCCCCCCTCAGGGGAGCTACTACCTACCAGGTTCAGTTGGGATGATCTACATTCAAGTATATGAAATCATATCAAAGGTAGCAGTACGGACATTCGTATGTACCCTAACTTGCCAGCATCGGGATGCAAATGCTTGCCAAAATATAAAGAGACCATATGGGTGTTTCCAAAAATAGGGAAACACCCCAAAATAGATGGTTTGTAATGGAAAACCCTATTAAAATGGATGATTTGGGATTTTGGGGGTACCCCTATTTTCGGAAACACCCATATAAAGAGGCCATATAAGAAGTGAAAAAGAAAAATCGTGTCTTGGCTTCCCACTTTCCAGGTATACCTAGAGCCCCAAGGAGACCTCTATTTTTCATGGTCAACACCCCCAGCAAAAACAAGACCGAAATTCCAATCAAAACAGGTTCTAGGTAAATCTATATTTCAATTTCTACAAGAAATATACCGTATATGCCTGTTACCCCATTTGTTCTCTATTCTCAGGCCAAATCCCCCAAACATTTTGTTGGTACCTTAAATGGAGGATTTTACTCACCTATGTAAGCTGTATGTATGTAAGGGAAAACCCACTCCCGAAATAGCCTTATAAGGTTCAGTACCTCGATTCTATATATAGGTACCTGAAATTCTTGGTGATCCGAACCCTTTCAATCACAGGTCTTTCCAAATCAAAAGTTCATGGCTGGTCAACCTACCCTCCTAACGTACCCTCCCCCCGAAATTAGGGTTTAATAGCCGGCCTTATTAAGAGAAGCCAATGGGTTTTCATAAGACCTTATTAATGCCGGCTATTTTTAGGGGGGTAAAGGTACGTTAGGGGGAGTATATAGGTTGACCGGCCAGACCGCCGGAGGACAGGGCGCCTGTGTCCTATTGGTCTGTCACGCATCAGCGTTTGTCTCTTGGTTTTGTTTTTTGAGCGATGAAAAACACCTCGGTGTTTTTTCTTTCGTTTGTGTTTGTTTGTTTAGTTGGTGATTTTCTTTATATAAGGATCCTACCATGATAATTGAAGATATTGAAAAGACCCCTATATGAACCGTCTATCTGGTCAAGTTATAGCGACGTCACACGACCTGGGCCCCCAAAAGGTAGCTGCTCGGGAAGGGAAATTCCCTTACCCTAAGCTTCCAAACACTGAGTCACGTGAATAGGTGTCATGACTGCACCCCAAAATCCTACCCAAAAGACCGACTTCACCTCACCTGAGCTTTTGTATTTGCCTGGAAGACGATATGATCTATATTATTTCAGGAAAATCCATTAATTGCTGAAATTATTCTAAGTTGGCTGGCCTGTCAGCCACAAATTGTCGTTGCCACTGCTCCCATGTTTTACACGTTTCTCCAAGTTCTCACCTTTGCAAAGTTTTAAAATGCTCCTAGTCTTCGCGGGGAATACCTCCTGAAATGAACTCACGGTGTTTGGAGGGTATGTTCTTTGGGGGTCCATACATGACACCTTCGACCTCACGTGGGTTTGGTGTTTGGAAGCCTAGGGAAGTGCTTTCACTCATAACTTGCAACTTGCAACTTGTTGTTTTCAAACGAGTCTTGAAAAAAGAAAAAACACATATCTCATGACACTCTTGAAAAAGAAACGAGTTCATATCAGAATATGTTTGCTACAAACCCTAGGAATCCAATCACCTTGTCAGAAGATCATTGGGGTCTACAATCACCTCCAAAATGCAGAGTATTTAGGTCCCATTACCATTCTCAGAAGGTGATCCAGCATCCCTAGGGAAATGGAACATCCGTTGAGACACATCTTTCGAGAGTGGGTTGAGCTCGAACCTGTCAGGCCTTTACATAAATCCAGGCCCTTTCAACTCCTGGGAAAATCCAACGGAAGAAATTTGTAAAACACGGCTATGTAAACATGTTTGTTGGGATGTATGATGTAGAACATCGTTCTAACCCTGCAAGTCCCGGATGCTCAATGTATGAAATATTTACCTACATTTGGCCGAAATTTATGGTACCATGTAGGTAAATAGGCGATAGATTGAGCATTTGGGAATATGTAGATGATGAACCTATAAACTGTGGCAAGCTGAGCTGTTGGTGCAAGGGTTCTTTCTGTTGAGGAGTTCTTTGTCACCATGTAATCTCACCTGATCTAGGTGGTGGTTTCATCTACTTTTTATTTTCACCCCGAAAATTGGAGAAGATTCCCATTTTGACCTAAAATGTTTCAAATGGGTTGGTTCAACCACCAGAAAAATCATGTTTTTTCTGGAAAGAAATGAATCCAAAGTTGGACGATATCACAATTTTGAGTGGCTTGAAATCACTAACCCCTCGACCTCCAGGGCCACCGAAACTGGGGAAGATGTGATTTGGATCCCAAGCAACACCTCCTCACCTTTTTGGGGTTCCAAACACCTCCAAACCCAAGGGTATGACTGGAGGATATTAGAAGACTATTTGGTAACTAGCTAAAAAGAAACACCTTCAGCAAAACCCTACGAAAACTCGAAAACTGATGAACAGTAACTCAGTTGACCTTCTGGTTTTTGAGTTTGGATGAAATCTTACCCAGGGATTGGCTTTTTTCAAATTGTTTCGTTATTTGATTAAACATGTTTTAACAAAAACAGGTTGATGTTAGGCCAACAGAAACAAGGGCAGATGATTTGTAAAAGAAGTTGTAAAGTTGAATCATACCCCAGATGCTCCATGGGACTGGAATATTTGCCAAGCCATTTCTCTGCGGAATGTGGCCATTTTTCAAGTAATGTAGGTAAAAAAAATCCAGTCCCATGGAACATCTCGGACTTGAGAACCCAAAAAGAAAACAAAAGGCCAACCACAGGATGTCACTTAAAGATGTCCTTTCTTCTATGTTACAATTCCCTAAGGATCCATACCCTTCCCGATCGAGTAGGTTTGATGGTCCCAATCCCATCCCCACAATAGGATTGTAGGGTTAATCCATGTCTTAGGATATACCTGGATCCTTGGGGAGTGTTTTATTTGACACATTTATTGATTTCGAATTTCTGAGGATTCAAGGCTTCATCGTGGGCAAAGGTATTGCTGATGATTCTTCGGCAACTTCCAGTGAAGACATAAAGTTACCTCGGCCTTTTGTTTTTTTGAGTTTATGGTTTCTCAAAAAAAACGGAGAGAAACATAGAAACACACAGACGGAAATCATTCTTAATATATAGACATTTCGTTTATTTTGTTGTGTGAGTGTTTTTGGTGTATTTCGTTTTTGGATATTTATTGGATATCTTATTTTTTGGGGGTGGAGAGTGATGAATTTTGTGTGGTGGGGTGTGGGGTGCTTGGATGGTGTGTTGTGTTTGAAGAGTTTGATTTTGCAGTGATGATATGGATGACGATGACGGCAATACTGATCAATGATGATGCCCTAGGCTTCCAAACACCTTACGTGAGGTATTTGGACCCTCAAACATACCTAAAACATCCTTAAACACCTTCTCAGGAGGTATTCAAGGAAGCCTGGTGATGATGATGAGGATGAGGATGAGGATGAGGATGATGATGATGATGATGATGATGATGATGATGATGATGATGATGATGATGATGATGTGTTTTTGGGGCGGTCCTCTTTTTGAAGTGGATTTTCATGTTGTGTTTTTTTCGGGGGAACCAACGGAGGTTGCCCTGCTATGATGTGCGGGTGGGCGTCCGCAATCAATATCGCCATGCTGTGCCGGTCATGCACCTGGAACCATCACTACAAGGTCCGATGGTTTGGACGTCGCTATGTTGTCGCATGTATCATGGCTGGTCAACCTAACCCCCCGGGCCAAAATCAGGAAGCCGACCGAAAAAGGCCTTATGAAAACCCATGGGTTTTTTCCTAATTTAAGGCCCGGCTATTAAACCCTGATTTCTGGGGGGTACCGTTAGGGGAAGATAGGTTGATCAGCCATGCAAGCAAACATACAAGGTGGGCCTCTAGTTATGGAGTTATAACCCCTATACGTAGGGGTGAAATGACCCCAGTCGCCCATTCAATTACGGCCATTTATAGGGGTTATAACTAAGGGCCCACCTTGTAGCCCCTGGAAAAAGAGACTCGGTTTACCTTTTGGCACGGCCTATTTCAGGGGCTATATTAGTTTTGGAGAGTGTAGTGACAATGCTGGTGCTCCCATGCCAATGCATTGCTTTCTTGTTCAATCTAAGGGGTGAACATGTAAAAGAGATTGTTTGTTGTTTCTAAGTCAAAAAAGGAATATTTCAGGATACAAGTTCATACAGTTACCACAAAAATAAGCAAGGACAGATGTGGATGGATTCGTTGTGGAAAGATGTGAAAATCTGTTGATATTTGAAGCTCTAAGACTCTGCTAGGGTGTCCATGGAAGTTAGTAACTATAGGTAGTAAGTTAGTTTATAATAACCTTTTTGCGGCACTTACAACCTACCTAATATGGGAGTTTGTAATCCATTTACTACCTGGACATCCCAGTACAAAATGCAATGAACAGTGTTCAGAATATTGTGCTACCTTATTCTGAAGGGTATTACTATACTATATTATGTTTGGATGACACATGTTCTCCTCTTGATTCATTACACCATAGTCGAAAGTAGATGGCGCAACTCCCAAAAGGTGGCTTAGTAAGGGGGCATGATAAACCAATACATGGGAGTTGCGCCATCTACTTCCCAGGTGGTATACGTTTATCATGTCCACTATTTCTAATTGTGCGGCATCTTGGCTGACTGCGTGTTTTATTCCCAGTTGCAGTTAATTGTGATGCATATCATCGTGAGCAATTGGCTATTTTTCGAAGCTTCGTTTGGCATGAAAAGGATATGACCATCAGGGCATTTCTAGAGAAACCACCATGACATTGTCCTAGACCCGAACTCCTCCAAAAAATTTCCTGCAACGATACATAGTTCTTTTAAAACATTATTTTTCTATATACTTTTCGGTTCATCTTCTTTTTGGGTGAGATACACACTGGAAAAGTTGATATGGAACCTGAATGAACCTGAAAATACCGGCTTGGAGAAAGAAAAAACCCTACAAACCACCAATTCTTGGGTTCAACATGTACATTCTCCGGGGTGTATCATTGGTACTCGCTTCGATTTTGCCTAACCTTTTCCAAGAGGGACCCCCCACTGACTCGGTGTTGCTTCGACACCCCTCGTATCATCCGCGCAGTCAATGAATCGGTGCATGTTTGGGTTGAAACTTGGCAGATGCGACCGGTTGCTGCCATGAATGTCAAGTCGCGGTGTTTTTGACAGGAATGCAACGGGCCCCATTGCCAGCATTCTTAGCGGGCCAGGGAAGCTCTCCTTCTGAAGTACATTTACCTTAACAAGATTTAACAAGTACAACCACATGTAGGTAAATATACCATACATTGAATGTTTGGATATCTCACCACACGGGAAAAGGTAAAATCATCGACTCCAACATACTGCAGGGACATGGGTTGACTTCCATCTCTAGAATTTTCACAATTTACGAAGGGTGTCTTGCAACTTGTAAGTGTTAAGGGATGAGCAAAGTATAAAGGTGAGGGTTGTTTTTGCCAACCAGCCTACAGTTATAATTACCCTTTTAGTAGGCTGAAATATCCCCAGTGAAACCCATATAACTTTTTGAGGGTGTGGAGCAAAATTCACCCCCCCCCCCCCCCCCACAGAGACCCGTTCTGTTTATTTTCGGCCATTTGTAAAGGTTATAACTCCACCTACAACTGGTATAGGGGCCGACCTTGTATCATCTTTTGAATCCACTGATGTTTTTTTTGGGGTGATGGTGTTCTCCTAGTGATTTGTTTCATGAAATCTTCCTCAAGTGAGTCACATCGCAAGTCACCATTTTTCAACATTTGACGTGCCTTTTTTCAACATCAAACATGGAATATTTAGCGCGTTGGGAGCACATTCGTAAAAACTATTTCAATCATATACTTACATACATTAGAATTAATACATATATTTCAATTTCCATCCATATCTAATTAATTTACATTTTTTATTTATATAGAGACAAAGTCCCGGAAGGTAACGTAAACCCACGTTCCGTGCAATGTGCTCCCTACTGACTTCACCTTCATGCCCAAAAAGAAAATTCCCGACCGCTTTCCAAGGAAACCTTCAGGCACGGCGTTTGCGGGAGGTGATTTTTTCGTTTTCGTCGTTCAATTAACTTCGTCGGGGATGCTCCACAAACAGTACCCATACCATGCATGTGTGGTATATTTACCTTGGGTGGTTTCAATGGTTTTTTTTCAAACCTCTACTTGAGGAAATGATCCGATTTGACTATATAATGTTTTTCAAGTGGTTGAAACCACCAATTAGTTACGTACATGCGGTTGAAATTTATGGCAACTGAAGTTAAATATATGAGTTCCATGGATGCTATAGGTTTTTTGGCGGCCGATTTTCCGGCAGATCTATGGAATTTTGCAAATTCCAAATGCAAAGATGATTAAAACATCGATGTTCGTTATCCGTTATCCCAAGTCTTTCAAAGACCTCCTGAGAAGGTGCTTTTTGGGTATGTTTTTGGGGTCCAAATACCTTCTCACCAGGTGTCTGGAAGGTGAGTCGGAAGTTTTTGTTGTTGCAAGTTTCGGACTCGTTTTGGGGATATACTCCTTCGAAAACCAACATATGGGACCTGAAAAACGCCCTATCAAAAAAAACAAAAAAAGCAATCATTCTCCTTCCACCATCATCATCATCATCATCATCATCATCATCATCATCATTATCATTGTCCCCCCTTTTTTGCAGAAAAAAATCAGAGAAGACACATGATTTGTGTGTGTGTACTTTTGTGTTGGCTGCCCAGGGAGTGGAAGAGAGGCAGGATATCCAACTGCCTCCATTCAGCCGGGATGTACCAAGTGATGGTCTTCCCACACCGGGACGATGATGATTTCCCTGAAGGCCATCGGGGTGGGTGGTTGTTAATTCAATCGGAATCTTTGAGGACCCCCCCAAACACCACCGCACCAAGAAATACGGTTTTATGAATATTAGAGGGTTTTCATTAACCACCATGATGTCTTAACTAGGTGGTTCTAGACTGTTTCGGGAAAGGATCCAATTTGACCAGCATGTTTTTCGGATGGGTTGCAATCACTAACCAGACAAATGTCTTCGTGGTATTTTCCATTGATTTCTGTGATTCGAACAGTCTTTGGGGTTGATTGAACTATAACTCATCGATCGTCCTCTAAAAAAGCAACGGATGGAATTCAAAAAATGTTGGATGGAATGATGGAAGAAGATATCTTGTTTTTTGTATTTCGGTCTGATTTTCAGTCATTCCGGTGTGTTTTTTTTGTTCAAGCTACACCCCCGAAAACTAAGATGGTTCGCCTGAAAATACCCTCCTGGAAAAGAAGAAACATTCATCCCAAATCACCAATTTTGGAGTTCCACCTTAGTTTTCGGAGGTGTACTTCTCGGATACAATCTCTAAGCTCATTACGGTGTCAGGCGGGAAGTGATCGTAACTAGTTTTGTAAGTGGGTGTATTTCAATTATTTATGGGACTTATGTCTAACCTGTATACTTATATTTGAGGGTGAAACAACCCATTGTTCCTATGTACCAGCAGGACATCCCAGCAATGAATCATTGTTTTTGTTCAGACACCGAGGTTAGAAATCACGGCATCGTCCCTGCTACTTGTTGGAACCCCTGTGAGTTGATCTTGGGTTTTTTATCCATGTAACTCCACCAAGAGTTCAACCTTAAGTCCCGGGGACCTAAGTTTTGTTTAAGATCTCACATCTTACTGAACAGAGTCCGTTGGGATTCGGTCCCATTCAATTTAATAATTAAGTTGATGGATTTTTAGAAGGAATTCCCTAGACCGCTCGGTCAACCCGCGGTTCCTGCCAGACATGCAAGATCCGTTGGTCATTGACAACGTATCTCTTGAAAGGTGGGGCGAAAGCTGCCTTTGGCTTGGAGATGTGGAGCCCGGGCTGACGGCCTGGCAAACAAGAGTAATCTAGGTGGTTTCAAATATGGATGTTTCCAAAAAGAGTGGTACCCCAAATCATCCATTTTAATAGGGTTTTCCATTATAACCATGCATTTTGGGGTACCACTATTTATGGAAACAGCCATATTGCCCATGTGGTTTCAACTGTTTTTAATTTTCACCCCTACTTGGGGAAAAAGTCCATTTTAAACGTGTATTTTTCAAACGGGTTGAAACCACCAACGAGTTGCTTATTTTGAACCCTGCTTCGGGGAAGTATCCAGAAGAAAAGAATGAAATGGATTTGAAACTACCACCTAGTAACGCATGAACACATGTCTTGGGATGAATATTTAGGAGGAACATAGACGTTTTGTTTTGGTGATTGACATTGGATACGAAAGAAATATCAAACACAATAATTACGTGTACTGCAGGGTCCAAAATACTGTTGATGGCAGAAATCCTGCACCACCTGGGATTTATAAAAGCTTGTAAACGGTGGGATAACCTACCAACCTGAACTGGTTAGCCGGATTTCTGAACCATCAACAGTATCTTAGTGAGAAGTGTTTTCCTGCATGTTTTTTTTTGGCTGCAAGATATGGCTTATGGCTTATGGCATTTGATTTTAGACTGGGACCAGAGATACCTAATACCAAACGACGTGTATCAGGGTCCATTGTTTAAGTTGATGGATAGCAAAGTTTTTCACTTTCGTGGTTGTCCGAAATTGTTCAGCGTTTCTGAAAAACCGTGGTGCTCTTGGCAAAGATAGCAGATTGCAAGCCTTTTTGCCGTGTATTTGTGTTGGTCATTTTGGTAGAAGAGATATCTACTGGATTGATGGCAGAGTTATTCATCGACAACATTGCCCTATGAGGGATCAGAATATCACCTGAGCAGGGGATCGGAGTTTGGTGCACAGATCACGTTCCGCCATGTTCTTCCATTCGTGACCTTTGGATTGATTGATTCCCCCACATTTTGAGTCACAAAAATCTGCCCCTTTTCAAAGGTCACCTTTTATGGGTCCACCCACGAGGTCACTTTTTTTGAATCACCTGGCAGATTTACGTCGCTGAAGGCTAAAAGGTTTGTCAACTTCTAGCGGGTTACATGTGAAAAGCCTCACTAAACTGAAAGGAGCTGTATGGGTATAAGAGATTGCAAGAAAGAGGTTCGACTCCTCTTGAGTTTTTTTTTCTGCTTTGACACTTGATTTATGACCTTAAAGTTTGTGATTGTTTGTCAACAGTTTCATCCCAAGATGATCTCAAGAACAGATCAGCAAGCAGACTGAAAAACAATGAAGTCATTTTACAGCTGATGAAACACCCATCATTTCAGGATGCCATTTCGAAAAGAGCCTTCAACTATGGGATCGGAACTGGCGTCTTGAATGGCGGTGCCCAAGAACTCAGTGAAAGCATGCAGTTACTCTCAAGCCTCAAGGCTTTTGGAGCTTTCATCTTAGGCGACACTCTACTCATGAGCTTGATGAAGGACAGTCCGACCGGTGGCTACATGTTCGCTGGCTTCTTCACACCCGATGTTTCCTGTTCTGACCGCAGGATCAGTAGCAAGTTCGCTCAAGTTGTTGGGCCGATTCTGCTGTATGTGGCTGGGTATGAGTTTCCATTCATCATCAAACAATTGAAAAGAATGGAGGCAAAGATGGGACTGGCCAACAACCACAGGTTGTGGAAACCGCACAGCCTGATCAAACAGTTGATTGAGAAAGGCAAGATTGACTGCCACTATGGCCTCCTTGCGATTCAGGGACCTGCTCCGAACAAAACCACAATCCCTTAGTATTCAGGGACATATACTTCGAGGCATTTCGTGGCGTACCAAAAATGGGAACCATCACTGATTTTCATATCAAGAAGTATCCCTCAAAGCCAACCACCATTTTGAACAGCGTGGCTCATGTTGGATGATGGATAAACACAATATTTACTATTTAAAAATGGTGAAACTCCTATAGCCCACCTGTAACAATCAATCATAGGGAAATGCTGGTACCCTGAGCCGGGCTCCAACAGGGGGAGTTAAACAGCTAGGGGCCCTACCACGATTTTCCCTATGAATCACATGGTGGCTGGGTGGTTCCTAACTTCCAGGGTGTTTGTTTTTTTTTTTCCGGATTGATCCCGGCACTCCTCTGAGTAAAACAGGATCAATACGGTTGATGGAAAGAATCCTGCACCACTTGGGATGCCCCGAAAGGTTTTGATACCAGTACAGTATAGAACCAATATTTGAGGCATCCTAGTGCAGGATTTTTTTCTGTCAACAGTATTTCGAGGTCGCATTGCAAGATTTATGGGACTGGTCATTTATCAATCTAGGTAGTTTAGTGGGGTAATTCACATTGCAACTAACTTGGATTTGTTCATGGTATAAATATCACCATTAATTGAACAAACCTTTTGGGATATGTTTTGGAACTTTTTTGGAAGCATCTTAAGCATACTGGTGGTGATCAAACTTTAGAGTGGTTTTCAGAATCATTACTTGGACTATAGTGCTTCCAGTGCGTGTAAGTGGTTATAACATCATCCCCATTTGCCTAAGCCAACAGAAAGTCCCCCGTTTGGAAGGGGTCCAAAACAACCTGATCCTCAAAGGGGACGAAAACGATCACCATGTGGTTATTAAACAAATACTAGCTTGGGATGATCCTCCAAGTATCAGCATAACTTCAACTCCAAAAAGATGTATGTAAGGCTTATGCAAACGAAAACCCACCCCAAAAATAGGCTTGAAAGGTTCAGTACCGGCATTTTGGGTACCTGAAACTTTTGGTGATGAGACCATTACACGGTTGTTTTTTTGCCCTGGCTCACAACACAGAGAAGAGATTCTCATGAAAAAAACACCAAACCCGGACAACAACTCCATATATCCCCAGATGCTCAGTGTTTTCGGCTGTATTTACCACTAATTTACCCCCCAGCAACAACTAGCCAGTTACCAGTCCATTTATATTTAGATATTTGGCCAATGGTCTTAGTATAATTCCCTAAACTTTCCTCAAGGTTTTGAGATACCGGTAGTAACTAGAACCCCATTGCTTTGCTTCATCGCCTTCCTCGCTGGGTTTCAGGCTACGGCGTCGCTTCGCGTCGCTTGGAGGGTGGAAGGGTTTGGAGGGGAAGATCACAGCAACGTGGGAATTTCAGCAACGTGGTATTAGGGGTGTATAGGGGATTATACTACCCACTTATGTGGTGATTATAATGAATCCGTTTGTGTATCCTTATTAAACAACCAGTATAAGGATCAAAGAAATGTGGGCAAATTATAACGACCAAACGGTTGGTTGGTCACCTCAAATGGTGGTGAAAAGAGAAGTAATTTTCCCAAAATGCCGGAAAAAGTCTGGTTTTGAAACTAGCAAATCAATCTTTGTTTTTGATGAAAACTGGTAGGTATATACGTACGTGATCACTCCAATTGGCAGTACATACCACTTATTTACTCGGTGTTTCTTTCCCTTTTGGCCCTTTTGGCCGCTAGTTCCCTCCTTTTTCCAAGCAGAAAACAGCGAACATAGATTCGCGCGAAACATCCGCCCAAGGAAGAATACACCTGTCCTCATCTATCGAGGACACGGGGAGTTCGCCGGGTGAAACACCGATTTGGCGAAGAGAAAAAAGCCAGAGACCCTCCCTAAAACTAACAGCAAAAGCTCTAAAGATGATGGTTTCCAATTTGAGTATCCTTTTCCAGTGGTTCATTATTCAGGTGAACCAGGTTACTTTCAGGGAGGGTAATCTTGAAATTATGGTCAAGCTGAAAGGGAATATTCGGTCACATGCTGGATGTTCCAGATTCAACGAGGTCAAGCACAGGTGCCTTAACTTATCACGTTCGAAGGTTTGACCACTACAATTGCTGGATCTTCTTTCAAGAATTGGAGAGGCAATTTGAAGGATTTGTGTGGAACTTACCAACCCTTCAAGCTTCGTAAGGATCAGTACTCTAAGGATCCAAAGAGTGGCCGCTACTGATTTAAAGAGCTGCTCATAGCTCTCTAGTGGCGCTGACGTGCCTACCAGCGCCGCCTCGACATCTCATCCGGCAACGACCACTGCCATGTTCCTGGTTGCCAACAACTCCATCGAATAGGATGGGAACACTACGAGCTAGTTGCTTTTCGTGGTTGGATCATGGCTACCAACCCCGACTTGTGGTTCACCATCTTTCGCAGGGAACTCAAAAAAAAATCCAAAGCATGGAGCTGGTTTACCATCGCTGTGCGGCAGAGGCACCTGGCGGCGTTTAAACGCTTGAGGCCTTGGCCCCTCAAACCTTGGAGGTGAGAACGTCGCCTTTATTCCAACAAACCCTTTGTATGAGGCACATATTGCCAGCAGATCAGAAAGCCATGCCGCCTCATTACGATCGACAAGGATTGAGCCAAAAATTGCTGATTTTGTGTTTCAAGTGGCATTTTCAGGGCTGATTTTTGTGATCCTCCATCTGGGTGATCAATTAAGGTCACTTGGAAGAAGCTTTTTTTTGTTCCATTTGTTCGATTTTTTTTGTATTTACTACCCTATAGGCATCCAAACACATTGTGAGGAGGTATGACGACGAGGGGCCCCCAAAAAACACCCCCTTCCTCAGGAGAAAGATTTTGGAATACTACCAGGTGATTGAATTCGTGACCTCCGAAGGTTTCTTCAAGTCTTGAAAGGGTCAAGTTTTCACCATCCCAAAGGGGTCAGAACGAACTGACAGGTACAATTACTTATTTCAGCTTAAGGATATTCGTTCCTTTCTGAGATGGTAAATCACCATTAATTCAAGCAGCTGTTGTTTTTTTTTCTCATTTTTCCAACCACTTTGAGACTTTCTAAGGGTGCAGATGTGTATCATGCTGCCTCGTTGTTGACCCGGGATAGATTCAAGATGAGGAGGAATGTTACATTTTGTCCAATAGGAATCAACCCGCAGTTAGACACTAACCCTCCCAACAACGCACTGATTGAAAATGGTTGCCCCTTTCCCATACAGATTATATTACATGAGTATTTATTGGGTATATCCCCTTTTAAAGGGCTCCAACAGGGGGGGTAAACAGCTGGGGCACCAGCATTTTCCCGATGAAACTTGAGAGGACTAAACGTGGGATGGTTCCATGCAATGATCGTGGAGGATGTGATACAAGATCTTCAGCCCGGGACCATACCGAAAAGGGACCGACCGGGTTTAGGCCAACAAGATGGGCCCCCAAACAGTTATAAATAGGGTGTGAAATCACACCCCAGTGAAACCCATTTATTGTTCGGCCACTAAGGGTTATAACTTATCACTCTGTTTATGAACAGTAGGCGCCCATCTTGTACTTGGAGGATCATCCCAATTAGTCAGTAGATAGTAACCCCCATTTATAAGGCGATTTGGAAGAGGAATAACCCCACTTAGGGGACTTGCGATCACCATGGGCCAATGAACCACTTACTAATTAGTTCAATCCTCCAAGTAGGTGGGGGAGCATTGTGTGATGGTGCTGTGGTTAGATGATGACATCCTCCAGATATATCTTGGACCATGGTCACGGTGTAACATTGGAGGGCTCCGTCCCGGACAGATGTTCATGGAAGTGATTGTAGCCTTCTTATCTAAGGGTAGCTTTGCTTATAAACCTAGGAAAACATAGGAACACACCATTTTTCTAGGTAGTTAATGGAAATTAACAGCAACTTGTTTTCCAGGATGTTATTTTTGCAGATTGTACCATGGTAAATCATCATCAATGACCCCAATTTTTGATAATATGTTTCATTTTCGTCCGAACATCAAACAAACAAATCCAAATTCACAAATCCTATTTGTCACCCTAATTTCGAAGAGTTTTGAAGAACTGCGGGAATTTTCCATCACTTGACTTGGATCTTAAAATCCGAGGTAGGAAAAACCACCGCTATTTGTGCGAACAGAGTCTATCATTGTATTGAAGCGATCCACATCAGACCAGCAGTGACAAAAAACAGTTCACGAATTGGTGTTTTTCAGGTTTGGTTACCATGTTGGGCAAGGGCTTTTAAATCGGTTCATATCTAATGATTGGTTACCAGGTTTGGTTACCAGCAGCCAAAGTGCAAACTTTCATATCTAATCAGACTTTTCATCGGTTGTTTCTTTGGAGAGTTTCCTGAGATACTGTTGATGGAAGATATCCTGCACCACCTGGGATGTAAGAAACTAAACCCTGTAAATGATGGGACAAAGCTACCAACCTCAACTGGTTTTCTCCCCAGATTTCTCTGAAACATCAGCAGTAGCTTTGCACAAATCCTATGTATCCATTAACTTGTTGGAACAAACAAATAGAACGGCCAAATAGCTCAGACAACGATGACTAAAACCAAAATACAACACAAATGAACATTGTCTAGCTGGTGGTTTCAAATATTTCTATGTTCACCCCTATTTGGGGAAGATTCCCATTTTGACTACCATGTTTCAGATGAGTTGAAACCACCGACCAGATTAATGACTCAAACAAGACTCGGCATGGAATCCGAATCTTTGTAGGTCAATGGTTACAGAAATCTTGGCGCAAAATTTTTTGGGTTGATATTAGGATAATGTCTCCCATTTGTTTTCCTAGAGGTTTTCATGTATAAAAGGTGGTGGTGTTGGATTTCTAACCCATCAACAGTATAGTATCAGTGCCACTTGAACCGAATGGACCACTTTTCTCAACTGTTGTATGTTGTTTCCCTTGAGTTTGAAGAAGTCTTTGTCAAGTTCCCGTGAGCCCAATAGGCTAGGCAAATATGACACCGTTGCTTCCTCACTACTTCCTAATATGATGTGTATATGTTTGTGTATATATATATATATTTATGTAAATAAATACACGATATATAATATAGTATCATTTACACACTGGGCATTGCCTAATCGATACAAGACAGTGAGAACATGTCATCGAGTCATTATTTATCTACGGGCGTCCCGTGTGGGATATATAGCAACCTTTATCGCCTAGAACCAGTGTTTGGGCAGGACCTAATATGCATATGCCCTACACACCCAAATACCGAAACTGAGGTTCGGTATGACGGGGGGCCCCCAAACAGATACCATCCAAAAAATATTCACCTCAGGAGGTATGACTGGAAGACTAGGGAATATCTTGGGAGATCCCCAAAATACTAAACAGCATTAGTTGGACTAACCTAAATCCAAATTCCAAAACAAAAACATCCTAAGCTTATAAGCTAAACTTTCACATAGAAAATGTATCCATTGAATCCATATATGGTATAGACACACTACATGTTTTTTTATGGTAGTTACATGTAGGTAAATATTCCAGTCCAATGGGATTGTATGGGTTATATAGTACATGAAAATTTCATGTATCCAAATCTCACCTGCAAGTTATTTAGTTCCAAGGCCGCCCGCTGTGATGTCAGGGGTTCTCAGCTGTGGATGGTATTGATGAGCTGTGTTTTTCAACCAAATCGCTAAGGATCCCGTTTCGTATGTCCGTTTTGAAATGGAAAAAAAACGAACCAATCCTATTGGTTTCGGATGGGATGTTTTTTTGGACCATCAAACCGACGAAAATTTCGGGAAGGGTATGGATCCTTCGGGAATCAACCATCTGGGAAAATTCTACCATTGTAGAAACTTTGGAAGGTGGAACATGGAGCAAGGACTCTGGCAAATCCTTTGGCCAGATTCTATCAGCTTGTGGTACTTGGAGGATGGGCTCCTAGTGGATATAAGTGGTTCATTGGTCCATGGTGATCGCGTTTGTCCCCTAAGTGGGGTTATTCCTCTTCCAAATGGCCTAAATTGCTTATAAATGGATTATAAATGGGGGTTACTATAGCTACTTACTAAATGGGATGATACTCCAAGTATAGCGACCTAAACCAGAATTAGACACCCTTGAAAAGGTGTGTGTGTGTGTAAACTAACATTTGGAACCCCGAAATGATGGTTTAGTTCAGATGATTTTGCTTTCCAGAGGTCTGATTTGATTTTCAGGTGAATCATGTTAGTTTTCTATACCATTGCTCCCATAATCATGTGTCCAGGGAAAAATGGGTGTATCTCCAATAAGTCCATGATACAGCTGTATATTTACCTAGATTCACCAACAACCACTTTACCCATTTCACTTCGTGAATTTTTTTGTGTTGCAGGGTGGAAACAGGATTCAAAACCATGGGTGCAATACATCACCAAACTTTTCAGATACTGATCCATTGGAGATTCAATAATTTATGTTCAAAGCGCCTGAGGATGCTTCTGTTTGTTTATAGCTGGTGATTTTTTACTGATTCTACCATTGGAAATCGCCGAACAAACACTATTGGTGGAATGTTTGTTATTTTTTCCAACCACCGAACAAGCAAATGAAAGGATCTTACTGTAGATGGAGGTCAATCTATCCAAAGAATCCGCCATCACTGCATCTTGTGCACATCTAGATGTCCGTCCCAGGCGATGCTCCAAGAATTTTGTGGATGTTTTTGTTTTTTTCCCTAAAAGCTTGGGGAAGATAAGCTTTTGACTCATTTTGAAGGTGCATGTGTTGCCTCCAAATTGCGGTGTTGGAGAACAAGAACAAGAACAACAACAACAACAACAACAACAACAACAACAAAAAAAAAAGACAACAACAAGTTATGACTTCATGAAGTTGGTCCAAGTTGTAGGGATCATTGAAGTACCCCATTTCGGGCGGGTGGACCGAACAATGCAAATCATATGGTACTTTTGGCAGGAGTTCCCGTTAATAGTGCCTTTATGTTTGAGTTGATAATATCCCTATAGGTGTTGGCAACTCAAAGATTTTTGGGAGTTTGCACCCGGATTTTTGGGGTTTCATGATGATCGAACATATTTTTCAATTGGGTTGGGGAACCAACCACCAACTAGATCATGACCCCTGTATTCCATCCATGGGTTGAACATGTTGTCAAAATTTGAAATTTCCAAGGTCACCACGAGACATGTTCATTACTCCGCGTAAGATCGACAAGCGCCCAGAGGAATGAGACGGGTGGAACGGTGATGTGGAACGGTGATGGCCAGGAAAAAACACATGCAATTTTTGAAAAAGTAAGGGGGCACCAATCATGACCTCTAGGATCAATATATGGGTATCTTGGTGGTGGTTTCAAAATTTTTTTATTTTCACCCCTGTTTGGGGAAGATGAACCCATTTTGACAAACATATTTTTCAGATGGGTGGTTCAACCACCAACCAGGTATATACGGTATAGTTACCTACCAGGTGATTCAATTCGTAACCTTTCTTGGGGACCGGTGAGTGAATGAAAACGTGACCCGAACTCACTCAAAGGTTGTTGGTTGTTGTCAAGTGGCCTCCAACTGGGATATCTTAAAGGTCACGGCGGCTTGAATCACCTAAGAATCCAGGCGTGTCCTAAGAAAGGGATTATCCCCAGATTCCTATTCCAAGGATGGGAATGGAACCCTCAATCCTATTCGATCGGGAGGGGTCTGGATTCTTAGGGTCAGGTTCAGGTTAGGTGTTTTGGATAGGTTTTTGGGCTCCAAATGACACCTTCTTAGAGAGGTGTTTGGAAGCCTAGGGCCCTTGGTTTGGGGAGATTAGAGAGTGACCTGGATTTTACCATATCCCTAAAACTAACAGTTCAGTTCCTGAAAATACTTGGATGTATCAGGAACTTCGTGAATGTTTGGTAAATGGGAGTTATAACCTACTTATAAATGGGATATATTGGGGTGATAACCCATTTACAAACCATTTGCTAAGTTCCTGGGACATCCAAGTAGGCCATTTGCCCTTTCTCTTGGATCTCCACCAATCTTTGTTTTGAGTAAATTGAATGTGTATCTTGACACACCTGGATGGTAACTCCTGACATACCCTGAAGGAATTTGTCTTAAGTCTTGGGTCAGTTTATCTTGAAGTTGGTTTTTAAGCACAACACCATGGAACCAACTCAAACTCCCTTGACTGGAAACTACATACTGGCTTGGTTTAAAGTAAAAGCTCACTAAAAACTAGGATTGGATTTGTTTTTAAGGTGATTTTTGGTACGGATTCGATTCCATCAAATTCATCACCATTGATTCACCGTTTGGGAGAATATGTCTGGAACTTTATTCCAAGCATCGAACAAGAACATCTAAAGAAAATAAGAGTTAAAGAAGACTAGCTAAGTTTTGCTTAGATCTGATTTTAAGTTTTAGTGTAATATTAGATATTGGTTTTCAGTTTCACCCCCCTTACCCCCTACTACAAGTCACGATCCGATAAATTTGACAATCTCTTCATTTTAGGATTGAAGTCACCTATTGACACACAGGTTGGTAGATCGAAAAAACCTGGATCGCCCGGATCGTGTGGTCAAAATGTGTGCCGTTTCACCTACCAAAGTTGGCAGAACTTTTACAAATCTAGATCCAGGAATTATAGTATATAACTAGGTGGTGGTTTCAAATATGTGTTTTATTTTCACCCCTATTTGGGGAAAGTCTCCAATTTGACAAAAATATTTTTTCAGATTTGTTGAAGCCACCAACTAGATAAGGAGAGATATAGGACATCAATTCAAAGCACATAAGCCGCTTCAGAACCCTCTCTGAACTTTTTTTGGTGCACTTCGCACCAAAAAAAGACTCTTCAATTCAAAGCTGCCCTAAGGAACGATTTTTCACCCTTTCCAAAGTAGAGGGGATTGACTTTTTTGCGCGGCAAAAATTGATAGGTCTTGTTTTTTTCCGCTCGTCCAAAAGATCTAAAACAACTTGTGTTTGTTTAATTGATTGATTTTTTACGGTTTTCCACCATGGGATTCATCACCATCAATACTATTCAAAAACCACCATTTGGGATATATAATATTTTCCAGGTGATTCAAGCCGTGCCCTTTTTATACCCAAACGTTGGAGGTCACTTGAACTTCAAAAGGGTCACGTTTTCACCATTCCAAAAAGGTCACCAGCAGAATTGCCAGGAATTGTCATTTTTTCCCAACAAAAAATCAACAACCAAAAGCAACTCCAAGGAATGCGGAAAAACTGCATCCTCAAAACGCAAGCAGCACAGGCGACCTTGAGCACGGAAGACCGTGAGACATCGGAAGACCAAGAGGATGAAATACAGTCCGGAAGGCCCAGAACGATTTGCCGAGCACCCTATGCTCCGAATCCCTGCTTTGAATGTCCCGTTGGATGTTAGGATCAAAGGTTAGGATCAGTGGGTTGTAACTTATAACCCCAAGATACTATATTTGTGAGTAGGTTATACGTTATATATAACCTATATTTACTAACAATTTACATAATTTACTAACTTCCTGGGACATCCTTTGGTCTCCAGATACCTCCTCAGTCAGCTTCGGTGGGGCTGGAAGCCTTTTCGGGTTAGTTTTTTCGTCCATCAAATAACTGGGATGACCTGCCGGTACTGGATGGAAATGACGCCGAAAAAAACTCAAAAAAAACGCAATACCCCACAGAATCCATGTATGGTAGATTTACCTACATTTGGTTGTTTTTAATGGTGAAATATGGTAAATGTAGGTAAATATACCATACATGGATTCTGTGGGTACAAGTACCTGGTGACCTTTTTGTGATGGTGAAAACGTGACCCTTTCAAGGGGTTTTCCGTGACTTCCAACGATCGGGATGAAAAGGGCACGAATTGAATCACCTGGTATAGGTTCTTTATTTGTTTATGGCTTGTGTACGTTCCGTTTCAAAAAAAGTGAATTTGATACCAACGATTCCTACGGATCCTGAATCGATCACAAACTCGTGTTGAATCCTCAGCTCCATGACCTTCCGAATACCCAACTCCTCGCTTCATTTCGGAAAATGATGGGAAGGGCCCCTTGGGGCCCGGCAACCCCTTGATAATGAACCCACAGTTGGTATTTATTGCCGGGTATGTATCCCCCACCTTCGCCAGCGGAATCCAACTCAGGCCTACAGTGGCCGTGGCCGCCCCAAGTGAAGTTCCGAACACCATCGTACAGGTGTGGTGTTTGTTTGTGTGTTTGATTAAAAGATGGTTGGGGATTTTGGGTGTTTCGGGTGTTTTTTTTTGTGTTTTCTTAACTGGGTACAGGGGTGTTTTTTAAGTTTTTTTTGAGGGGGTGGGGGGGGCTGGGTGTTTTGGTTGTTGTCGTGTTTTCTTAGTTTTGGGGAATGGTGCAATTTCTGGTGAAGATCAAGATGGAAACTTGAATTTGAGGTGATGTTGATGTTGTGTTATTTTTGCCGGTGGGGTTGGTTTGGTGCGTTTTTTGTTGGTTGGTGTAATCTCAAAATGTTTGTTTCTGGAATCCAAGAACATCCAACATGAATGAAAACATGTACTGTACTGTGAAAACAATGAAATTCTGAAGAATTCCAATGTATACCTGCATCGTCCTTCTGTGTGTAGAAGTTGTGCCCACTTTTCACCCGAGAAACCTACATGTTAAGGCATATGGAAGATCCAGGTCTTGCCCATATGCTCCATGATGTATGGATTATTGAAACCTACGTACTTGAATGTCCCAGGAAGTTAGGATCAATGGGTTATTTCACCCCAATATACCCCATTTTTATGTAGGTTATAGTCCGTTTTGAAATAGAAAAATCCCGAACCAATCCTATTGTGGGGATGGGATTGATTGGGACCCTCAAAGGGACGGGACTCACTTAGGTCACCACAAACCGACTCACTTGGGTCACCACGACAGGAGACTCACTTAGGTCACCACAAACCGACTCACTTAGGTCACCACAAACCACATTTCTGTGAGAGAGTTGTCACTAGGGGGCACTCACTTCGGTCACCTACCCAGACATACTACATACCTTTAGGGTTAGACAGGGGACATGGGGTTTAGGGGGCATGGGGGGGGGCTGGGGTTTAGGGGACATGTTAAACCACCTAACACACTTTTAGGGTTAGGTAGGGTTAGACATGGGGTTGAGGGTCTATCGACAAGACGGTAAGACATGGGGACATGGGGTTTAGGGGACTTGCTATCCACAAGACCAACACACTTCTAGGGTTAGACATGGCGATTGGGATATGGGACACTTTACAAACTCCTCATGCTGATAGGGCTACACGGACACACCTGGCCTACATCGGGACACTTCCCGGGAGCACCATGTGTCATCATCCAAACTCACCAAACACTGCGCATCCTGGTCGCAGATGAAACGTCATTTACAATGCGGTGAGCAACGGGTGTCACGCTCCAACATCTACTCAATCTACTCCAGTACTACAAAGTACCACTCTAGTACTAGAAAGCTACTCTGTACTACAAAGAAATACTCCAGTACTACTCTGTACTACAAAGTACTACTCCAGTATTACTCTGTACTACTCCAGTCCTACTCTGTACTACTCCGTACTACAAAGTACTACTCCGTCCTACAAAGTACTTCTCCAGTACTGTTCCGTACGATTCTGTACTACAAAGTATTACAAAATACTTTCCCACAGTATTACTCTGTACTAGGAAGTGCTACAAAGTACTACAAAGTACTACTCCGTACTCAAAAGTCCTAGATGAAATGCCATTGACATTGCCAGGAGCAACAGATGTCACCCTCCAGCATCACCAAATACTGCGCCCTGCCACGAAAAATCACTGTCATCATTGATCCTTGTCACATATGAAACGTCACATGGCGTACTGCCATTGCACCCCCTTGTGCCATTTTACCCCTCCTACACGCTTAATGAAGTCTTTCACATTGTGGCGATCAGAGCGAGTAAAAAGGCGGTGCTCGGAGCGAGCAAATTCACGGCGCTCAGAGCGATGCACTTCCCACCATCAAACCTAGGGCAGGGTATTCAACCTTAGGGATTTAATAAGGGTTTCCATCATTACAGGTGGGATGAGCAAATCCAAGAAGTATGCAAACCCTAGTCTTCCAGGCGAATACCTCCTGAGGTGTTCACGGTGTTTTCGCTTTGATTTTGGGTTCCAAATAACATCTCCTCACGTTGTGGTGTTTGGAAGCCTAAGGAAACGTATTGGATGTGCCGCTGGTTTGTAGGAATGCAACTGATGTCAGTGAATTTGGTGAAGCCCATGGAGATGACATTGTCATAGCTCAATGCTGGAAGCGCCTTTTAAAGAGATGTTCCATGTGGAGATACTGTTGATCACCACCTGACATGTATGAAACCCTGTCAATATAATTGGATACTTACCAAATCAACTGGTTGTGCGGATTTCTTCCATCAATAGTAGGTGCTAAAAAATCATGCATCCAACTACTTGCAGGATCATCTCGGTGGATGTAAGTGACTAATGACCATGTTTTTTTTCGTGCCTAACGATCGGGGTTGTGGTGTGTCCCTTCCTTCCAAATGGCCTTTTTTTTGGCTTCTAAATGGGTGTTACAGTACTAACCAGTTACATCCACTGGGATGGTCCTCCTACAGTAGGTGGGTGGTTTATCCCACGGGCCCCAACATATGTCATCTCACGGGCGCCATGCGACATCCGTCGGACCAGGTGAAAATCCGTGTGGCAGGAGCCGATGAAGTCGAAACTTGGAGAGTTATATAGTCCTTTTTAAAAAACCGGGCAGGGGGAAGCGTGATGGCTGCTGTTTGTTGTTTGTTGCTGTTGTTGTTGTTGTTGCTGCTGGTGGTGGTGGCGGTGGCGGTGTTGTTTTGTTTGTTGTTTTTTGTTGTTGTTTTTTCTTGTCGTTGATGATGATGATGATGATGATGATGATGATGATGATGATGCTGTGTATGTTCATGTTGTCGTTTAGGGTGTTGTTTTCCCGCTGAGTTGTTTTTTAAATGATGCTGAATATGTTGGAAGTTGTTGATGTTTGAAGTTGGTGATACTACATGAACCTAACCTATCTATATGATATACAGGCTAGGCGGTGGTGGTAATGGTCCCCTAAGTTGAGTTGAGAAATTATTATGTTGCGATTCTGGGTTCCCCCAGAAACTTCAGTAACCTCAGGTAACTTTTGGTGGGCCCCAAAAAAATCGCCTCAAAAATGGGTTTGGTCAATGAGGTTATTTCACCTCTACAAGTGGAGTTATTTCACCATGATTTATAACTGGTACTTGGATGTGTCAGGAAGTTAGGATCAATGGTTAGGATCAGTGGGTTGTATATAACCCCAATATATCCCATGTATGGGTATTGCTGATGTTTAAACTCATGTTTGCTCAACATACCCGGCCCGACATCCAATCACTGAATCACCTTTTGAGGTTTGGTATTGGAAAAACCCTAAAATCATACCTTTTTCAGGACCACAAAAAAACCTCAGGTACGTTTTGTCACCTGGATGTCATAGGGATATACCCTCCAGGGAACGAACATATCCCCCACAAACGGCATGTTGAAGATGATTTTCCTTTTCGCCAGGTGGGATATGTTAGTTCCCTGGAGGGTATACCCCAACAACTTCTTGAAGTTTTTGCATCTCCCTGAGGATCCATACCCTTCCCTAATTTTCGTAGGTTTGATGGTCCCAATCAATCCCATCCCCACAATAGGATTGTAGGGTTAATCCATTTCAAAACGGACATACAAACGGATCCTTAGGGTCTGTTTTTTTTGGGATTCAAATGGATTCAATGACCAACCATTGGGCCCCGAAGTTCAGCCGGGCCCCCAAGGAAGAGGTACCGAGTTACCTCATATCTGTCATACCAGAAATTCTTGCCGTTTGAAACGGCGGCGAAGAGGTGGGGGAACTTCACGGGCCGACGGTGTGTGTGACGGTGTGTATGTTTTTTTTGGGGAAGTTCGTGTGACATGTGTTTCTTCTAAGTATGGTTTTTCCGTCTTTACAAAAGGAAAGGGCTATATCTATACATAGTACCACATAGTACTTCACCATATTTTGGTCCAATATTCATTTGTATGCTAGTACTAGTAAGTGTTTTTCATACGTTTTGCTTGGTGTCTTGAACCTTTTCAAGTTACGACTCTAACGTCAACGTCGTCAAAAAATAACAAACAACCGACAAGCAGGTGCTCTTTTTTTTGACATGCACAAAAAAATAGCGGCAAAATGGACAAGCTTCCTGAGGATGGGTTTGGAAAAAAAATCAGGGGATGTTTTCTCAATTGATTCATCCGCGTTGGATGTGCGACCAGTGATGAGCAAATAAACAATCAACGCATGATCATGTTCGCTAGTGAATGATGAGTACATGAGCAACACTTTTTGGTGGTTACAAGCATTTTTTATCTTCGGCCCTACCTGAGGAGATGATCCAATTTGCCTAATATTTTTCAGATGGGTTAAAACCACCAACTAGAAACAGATTGGTCTTCACTCATTGATGTCGGTTAAGTTGGCGATTTTTTTACGGACTCTACCATAGGATTGGCAATTCACCATTTGGAACCACCATTTGTGGAATACATGTCTTTTTCCAACTATACCTTAAGCAAAGCTTAGTACTAAGTGGTGTGAGACCAGTGATGACTTGGCAATTTATGAGCATCCATGGGCATCAGTTTCTCACCATCTAGTCACAGAATTCAACTGGGGGGAATCGACTGTGAGTTTGGTGCATACTTAGTGATGCTCCACCCAGGATGCTCCCTCGTGGCCATCCATCTTAGCTCATGGATTTCCGAAATATTGTATCCTGGGGGAGGCATCCCAAGGCCATCGTGTTGTTGCCAAGTTTGTTTTTAATCACTTCCAAAAAATGTTTTGGCACATCCTCCATAACGTGTGTACAGTCAGTGACCTGCAGATAATCTGTGCCGAAATGTCTTAGAGTCTTATATCATGTGTTGGTAATGCGGGATATGATAGGCATGAAAAACTTAACCCTAGCTATGGTCTTCCAGTCATACCTGCTGAGGTTTGGTCTTTTTTAGCTTAGGTTTTTGGGGTCCAGTCATGACACCTCCTCACGTGACTCGGTGTTTGGAAGTCGAAAAAGAAAGTGGGTCACGCCCTACTCAAGTTCGAATCCACATCCAAGAGATAAGACTGGTTTGGTTGGGTTTGTAATAACCTATTTACAAGAGAATTTAATCAATTTACATTGTTTACTATCAGTACCATGGACATCTCAGTAAACTTAACTGACAGTAAGTTTACCCCCTGAAAAATGGAGCAACGGTTGGTTCGGATGATTTGGATCTCCTTTCAGGGATTGTTTAGTTTGTTTTCAGGGGCGGTTCACTGGCTGTTAGTTTCAGTGAGGTTCCTAACCTTTCAGAATCAGAGGATAGGCACGACCACTTTTTGCCTCGCCTTTCTCGCCTTTCAAGTGGGCCCCAGCTACAAGGAACCGGGGCTCATAACTTCATTTATAGATTTTATAGGGGTTTAAAAAAAGCCAGTTACCCATTAATACACCCATTTCCTGGGGGTTACTTAAGTCCATTTATAATCTAAGTCCCAGGTATAACTTCATTTATAGGAGTGAAATAACCCCAGTGAAAACCATTTATTTTCAGCTATTTCGAGGGACCCTATTTCACTCCATTTGTAACAATCGGCGATTTTTCCCATCTTGCATCATTCAAGCAACTATTTGCCCTTTGCCCCGCCAGGAAGGGACCGACAAAAACTGCCAAAGCTGCAGACACCAAACCCTTTCACGTTGGCATCGCTTTTCTGGCTAAAACGGTGGCGAAAATGCTACAAAACCTCTCTGGTTGCCAATGTTTGCAGCCGGAAGATGCAAGGAAATATGCATGTTTGCATTGTGATTTTTCGATACTCAAAAGGGTGGGTTTTCCCATGAGGAATTCTTGGCTGAATGATGGTGTGAATGATTGGCCCTTCTAAATGGAGAAACACCCTGACTGTACCTGTAGGGGTCATGCTCTGCCAGTTCTGAGGCTTCTTAGTAGTTCTTAGGGTAATCATAGAGTATAGAGAATGGTCATCCCAACCCAATAGGATCCATGTATTACATGTATGGTACGTATATTTACCTACATTTACGTTGATGTTTGTGGTTGTGGTAGTAAATGTAGGTAACTATACCATACATGGATCGTATAATACTATATGGGAGCTATTTTTCCTATACAAACCCATCTCCACCAGTGTTGAGGTCCCCAAAAACCCAGTTTTCATCACAAGCACAATACTTTTCAAATACTGTACTTGGCTGAGGCTCCCCATTCCGAAAATTTGTTTGGGCATGTTTGGGCAAATCATAGCGAACAAACTGCCGGGAATGGGCATTCTCCCAAATATTTGTGTGAACAGTGAGGGAAATCTATACCCCAAATCTACTGATCATTCGGGTTTGGGAATTACCCTAAGTATGACTCCGCAAAACTAGCTATTTTGAGAACCCAAACCTATATAGGTTCAAACCCTGCCGTTGGAGGGGTAAAGGGATCGGTTTTTTACGTAATTTGCCCAGATTATGGTTTCGGACGAATCGCAGTGACCCTTGATGCAAACGCATGATGTGCTTTTAAAAGCTCCGGTCGCATACTTTCAGGTGGTCAGTATTGGTATAGTATACCCATACAATCCATGTATGGTATATTCACCTACATTTACCATAAAGATCAACCAAATGTAGGTAAATATACCATACATGGATCCTATGGGATAGATCTTAGTGTTTTCATCCCATTTTGTTCATGTTTATTTCACCCGCCTCCAAACACCATCCACGATATCAGAGGTATGTCTGGACATACCATCCAAACACCAAACCTCATGGGGTATGACTGGACGAGGGTCCTTTATCTCATTTGATGAGATTTTGATGAGCATATTATTTGTCCATTCCCAAACTGTGGTTCATCGCTTCAACCACCAATTACTAATTTCAGTTCGTAAAATCTTGTAGTTTAACCGTTTTTTTGCCACTAGTAATACTGTTGATAGAAGAAATCCTGCACCAGTTGATGGGTAGTCTATCCCATTATTCACAGGGTTTTGTTTACAACATATATATATATATATAAGTGGTTAGCCGGATTTCTTCCATCAACAGTATTCCTCAATTTCAGGGAGCTCCTTCAATTTGATCATTTTTCTAGGTTGTGACGACTTCTCATCAATCAGCCGACCACCCACATTTTTTGTGGACTCTGTACAACCGTACTGCGCAAGGGCGCAAACTGTGGACTAGTCCAGTGGTTCAGAGGTTCGAGGTTCACGTGGCGTTTGTTGAACCTCAAGGAAGAAATCCAGGCTGATTGAAGTCTTTTTCCAGTCAAGCAGGCCGAGCTTTCAACGTTTACTTGGGATTCCAAGGTACGATGTAACAAACGTTCTTGGATGTCCCGGGAACTAAGGATCAATGGATAGGATCAATGGGTTTATAACCTATACCTATAAATGGGGGGTATTTTGGGGGTTATAAGCCACTTACTAACCATTGATCCTAAGTTCAAAACGGGACATGCAAGTAGAACAACTTAACTGACGAACATTTCGGGTCGCAGTTCGGTGGGGAAACCGGGTGGTTGAAACCACCAACCAGCTAGGTGGTGGCAACTCAACCCAATAGTAGGGGTTTATACCCAATATAAGGAATTTCTTACTAAAGGTGGGATGACCATCCCCAATATAAGGAGTTTAGGCCATAGGTGGTGGCAACTCAAAGATTTTTTGGAATTTTCACCCCGAAAATTGGGGAAGATTTGAACCCAAATTGACTGACTCATATTTTTTCAGATGGGTTGGTTCAACCACCAAGCAGTTTCCAAGTTAAAACTTATCGAATGGTCCGACCCGTCGCTGAGTAAGAAGTGCAGCTTTCAAAGGCTGGATCATAGGATTACCCTCCCCGAAACTAACAGCAAACGCCGCTGAAAATAGGTAAACTCGCAAATGGAAAGGATCGTTTCCCCCTTTGCCAGCATTTTTGGAAAGGGGCTTTTTGCTGTTAGGTGAAGGGAGTGCGTAAGGATTGATCAGGATTAACTGCCATCAGATACGATCAGAATGAAGCATAATATATTTGGGGCAAAATGGCTCGTCAACGTACCCCCTCCCCAGAAAGATGGCCTTATGATCAGGGCTCATTAAACATTGGTTTCCCTTAGTACGGCCGGCTATTAAACTTTTATCTCGGGGGGGGGGGTGTACGTGGCCCGGGGATTGAATGTGGTTGTTTAGTCGTAAGGGATTCACCTTTCCTTCGAAAAATGACCTGGACAAGTTGGGTATTGGTGATTTTATGATCCAATTTATATACCTAGACTCTGTTATTCCCCAGGGATCCAATCACCTCCTGAGAATGGTTTCATGGAACCCTAATACTATGCGTTTTGGAGGTGATTGAACATCCCAATCAGAATTTGAGAATATGGCTGGATGCCTAGGGATTGTTCTAGTCATTTAGTTCTTTCGACCATATCACCCATGATCCATGGGACTGGCATATATTTACCTGCATCTAGTTGAAATTAAAGGTAAATCTAGGTACCAGGTGATTCAAAGTGACCTTTTCATCCCCCAGTTGGAGGTCACTCAACCATTTAAAAGGTTCACGTTTCACCATCCCAAAAAAGGCTACTTTGAATCACCTGGTAAGTCTACTCATATATTGATCCCATAGGTCATGATTGCTGCCCCCATTTTGTGTTTGCTGACTATATTATACCGCCAAAAGATGTATGAGACTTTTTTTGGGCACCCTCACCGTTTAAAAGCGCCAGAATCCATTAAAAAGAGATTCAATGGGACCGAATCCCAACAGGGGTCCCGTTAATGTAAATGAGATACTCAGGTTTTCGAACCGGGGTCGCTTCAGGGTGTTGGTCTCCTGTTGGAACTTGCCAACAAAGATGTTCAACTCGAACCTATCGAACCGATCCTGCCAGATGTCTGACAAAAACTGGGTGGTGGCAACTCAAATATTTTTTATGTTCAACCCTGCTGGGGGAAATAATCCAATTTGACGATCATATTTTTCAAATGGGTTGAAACCACCAACTAGTTTTTAGTACATGACAAAGCCGCCCTTGGGAATGAGAGCATCCAGGAACTGCCACCAGGTCCATCCCAAAAAGGTCTCAAAGAATTGCCAGGAAGCATGTTTTTTTGTTTAAAACGTCAGAAGGTGTTTGAAGTTTGAGGTCAAAGTCAACTGGCTGAAAGTTATTCCCTGGCGTCACCAGATTTTCTGCAGCCATTTTCGCGATGGTTTCTAGGTGGTGGTTTCAAAGACTTTGAGTGTTTTTTTACCACAAGCAATTGGAGAAACAAATCCAAAAAAATGAAGTGTGCATCATCTTTTTTGTTCACTTCTTCTGCGGAAAGAAACCACCAAACCTCGCTTTTCGCTCATATTTTGCGAGGATTTGGGTGTTCCATGTGTTTTTTTTCCCAGTGAGTGAAGCGATGTTTTGTTGATCGTTCACGATATCAATGCCTCTGTGAATTTCGCGATATGTTTGCTCTTGACCCTCAAGCAGGGAGAGAAATAAAGATCTTTAGGAGGAATAAGTTTAACAGAGATGTTTTCAAGTTTGAGTCATTTTTCCTGGCTTAAATATGCTTAAATTATCTATATCCAGTTTGGATTGAAGCCAAACAACAAATGTTTTTAGATGAGGCATTCGTGTGTATAGCTACAACATCTGGAGAAACGGATGGAGTTTGGAAGGTTTGTTGGACTACAAGGTGTTTGGAAAAAACCCAGTGATATTGTGGAGTTATGGGGCCCCTTGGAAGTAGGGTGAAATAATATCCCCAGCAAAACCCATTTAATGTTCGGCCATTTATAGAGGCCCCTGGTTGGTTATGGGTCCACAGTACACCTACTGAGCCTCGGAATCTATGTTGATTACACATGTATATGCATATATCTATATATAGTACTGTTATTATATATACAAACCTGGATGATTGACTTGTTGGGTGATTCAATGCTTCACTTGGCTTGCTGAATTGATGGCATGTGATGCTGGAAACGTCACTGGACATTGCCTTGTATAGGCGCAGTTGCAACAATCTTTCTAGAGGTCATGAAACTGATTGAATTTTTGGTGAAGGGACGTTGCTGATATGGTCGATACACATACGGTTGAAAGTTCAGAAATCCTGCCAATCTGTTGAGGTTAGTAGTTTATCCCATTTGGTAAGTCAGGTTTTATACATTCCAGGTGTCGATCGCCGGATTTCTGAATCATCAACAATATCATTGTTCCATATTATATTCAACTGTTCAACAAAAGATGACAAGTACCATGCATGATTTTTTTGTCCCCAAAAAAACTTCGTTGCACGCTGCGCTAGCGTCACGAGTGACGAGTGACGAGTCAGCATTCCGGAAGTCCCATCAAAACAGGTGATTCAATGACTTGCTTAATGGCATGTTACCAGGTGATTCTTGCAAGGGATGTTGGTAACCCTTCAACTAGGGGATGTTATGATGTTAGCGACCTTTTAAAAAACCCTAGTTGTCTGGGTTACCAACATCCCTTGAGTTCGGATCACGTTTCACTCACAAAAACTATCCCAAAAAAGGTGACAATTTTCTCGAATTGCCAGATATATCGGATGAGATACCCAATAAATACCCACGTAATATATCGCAATATAAGGTGTATATATGGGGTTGATTTGTTTTTTCGGGGTACCATTGCAGGGGTTTTCCCACCATTTTCCCTATGAATCAAGGTCGACCGTGAGGATAATGACCTCCCGACATTCAAAGTGTGAAAGCAAACCCATGGTAAAAATCCATGACACGGGCATATATATATTTACCCACTAGTTTACCAAAAATCAAAAATGAATGTCAGCTAATGTACCAGTCCCATGGATCCTTGTCTTAAAAAACAAATGGGACTTTCAATAATTCTTGAGATGTTGATGATGTACAGGTTTTCTTGGAAACGTTGCATTGGGTTCCACCCCAAGTCCTGAAAACGTGGGTTGTGAAATGGAAACATTGGTTGCTCACAGCAAACAACGACTGGATATTATTTTTCAGAATTCAACCAGGGGTGTTTTGCCTCCATCTTGACGATCGTCATAGTTATTCAAATGGGTTGGGAAAAAACCACCAACGAGAAGAAGACTTTAAAGTTGAGAGTTGCGTGAGTCAACTGTTTTCGTTATTGTGTGTTTTGTGTGTGTGGAGGGGTGGACCCAATGCAATTTGTATCCACTTTCCAAAGCAGAAGTGGATTCAAAAAAACTCCGGCTTCAACCAAAAAAAGGATTGGCCATGAATTCCTTGCAGCTGAAGAACGGCGCAGTGGAAAATTCCGCTTCAAAACGAGGAGGTATCACCTCGTTCACAAAAAATGGCGGGGGTGATTCTGGAGAGATGGAGGGCGCAAGTATATTTTCTTCACCATGTTCAAAATTACACCAGGGTAAAAGTAGGTGGCATAGTTACCATGTATTGGTTTATATAAGCCCTGTATTAACCTACCTTTTGGGGTATAGCCATGTACTTTGACCATGATGTAAGTACACACCCGAAAACTAACAACTGACCATGGAAAAAAACATGAGAACACACTTCTTTGAAGACGCATTTCATATTTGAAACTTATTTCATGGTAATTTTCCAGCTAATCATGTTAGTTTACTGGACGGTACGCTTCAATTTCAGGTCACATTCATTCAATTCCTTCATGTCAATGTGGATTTGGGCAACATTTTGACCTTAAAAGCTTTGATTTCACAATGATTTCACCCACCACAGATTTGTGGATGTAATATTGTTAATGTTTGGGATTAGATATGAGGTAGTCAATTTATTGGTAATAGTAATAGACTGTGTATACACTGTATAGATCTATTGATGTGTATTGTATTTTGCTAATGTTTGGGTTAACTATTTGTGTTTTGATACTGTTGGTGGAAGAAATCCTGCACCAGTTGGTAGGTAGTTTATCCCATTATTTACAAGATTTCACATATGGCAGGGGGTTGTTTCGGATTTCTGAACCATCAACAGAAATACAAACGTGTTTGCCTTAGATATGTGTTAATCAATTTTGACCAACTGGGAAAAGGTTGCCTTTTTGAGTTGGAGTCCGATTCATCCAGGAAACCACTGAAACTGAGAAGATGTCATGGAAGGAGCAACACCACCAAACCTCAGAAATGACTTGCAATGTCGACAAGGTGGGCCCAAGTTTGATATTAGTGGAGTTATGGGCCCCTTGTAAATGGCCGATAATAAATGGGTAACTGGGGTTATAACCCTACTTATACGGGTTTCGGGAACTTAGGATCAATGGTTAGTAAGGGTTAAAACCCCAATATTATCCGATTTATAAGTAGGTTACAACGAATTTTCAATGGAGTTTCCTGGTTCCCTTAATAGGTGGTAGGTGATACTGCCAGTTGGGTGATTATATATATCACCTACCACCTATCAACGGAACCAGAAACAGCTATTGAAATTTACTATCCATTGGTCCTAACTTCCGTCCCGGGACATCCAAGTAGGGAATGACTCGTGCCTGTTTTCAGTCACTTCGCCAGTTAACAACTCAGCCACAGTATTTGGATGTCTTTGCACACACCTTAGATTAGCCTTATTCCCTTAGCTCTTTTAGGATTTTACATGTAACTGATCAAACAGTCTCGATGATTCCATCAAACATGTGATAACAAACCCATGGGACTGGCATATTGACCTACATAATTGAACAATGGTCAATTTTCATGGTAAACTTTTGTAGATATACCATACATGGATATCATGGATCCTGGCTATTCACATTCGTCTGGGATGTGTCTGTTTTTGAGTGTGTTTTTTATTGGCTCGAAGGGAAAATTCCAAAATAGTACGAATCGTTTTAGAGTGTAACCTGGTGAGACAGCTACACTCCGGTAAACTAACATAGCCATGGAAAATGGACCCTGTTCAAGATGTATTTCCTATTGAACATGGGGATATTCCAGCCAGCTATGTTAGTTTACCGGAGGGTAATGGCGGCACGTTTTAAACCAAGGTAAATCACTAGTAAACAACCATTCGGGGAATATTTTTTTTCCAAGCACCGAACAAGCAAATCTAAGTTTATATCCAAAATATTTGCCATGACACAGCAATACATCTTTTCAAAACGCTGGTGTTTTTTGTTTCTTGAATTTTTGAGTGAATTTTGAGATATATATACACCCCCAAAAAAACTAACATGTCCCCTAAAAACGGACTACTTCAACAAAAAATACATGTTCCAATCATTGATTTCCAGGAGAACGAGCTGTTAGGTTTCAGGGAGGGTATATCCCCATCCATATCTTGATGGTATAAATCACCTCGTGCCGAAGCAATTGGGGGGCGATGTCGTCAAATGCCATCAAATTCGTTTAGGATTTTGGCAACCAGCAAAAAGTCAGAGATATGGCGAATCAGATGAATCAGTAAACCTATCAACAAACAAATTCAAAGCTGATCCCTTTTATCAAAAGAAAGAGATTCAAAAATATACAACAAATCCCTCCCTCACCACATCTTAAGCCGCCGCGGAGTTTCCCGCGGAAACTCGGAACGCCATGGACTTCACTGACGAAAACCTCTGAGTTGTCACACAGGCGAATGCTGCAAGCAAGACAGACACACTCTGGGACAACGAACGGATGGAACACCAAAAGAATGGAGGTTTTAAACCAAGTTCTGGGTTTTTACCATTAGAAATGTTTCCAACACACCCTGGAAAATTAATTTGTTGAACCCTCCCCCCCCAAAAAAAAGGGATGTTTGGATGGAAGATGATCCTGCTCCTTTTCATTCAAATCGTGGTGACTTTTTTGGGTTCCAGGGATGTAAGTTTTTTGGGAAGTGGTCGCTTTTCCGGGTCAAACTAACAGCAACAGCCTGTGAAAATTGATGGCTGGAAGATGATCCGGCTTCCTTATGGGGCTTGCCATTTGTTTCAGGTGCCAGATGGTGCGAACTGTTAGTTTCAGGTAGGGTACATTCCCGGTAAACTAACATACCAATGACAAAACCACCTGATTATAATAGGGGTTGAAACAGAAAAGCCTTCGGTTTTTTAGATTTGTAATGATCCATGAAAGACTTGTAGGATATAGTAATAGTAGATACCCTGAGTTGAATATGTTTTGTCCGTGATGCTCTTGTTGTTTTATACACTATAAGCAGCGTATTCAGAAGACACTATGTCGATGAACCGTTTTTATGTGTGTCATTCTTTCATCATTCCAAAGAAGACTCCCTTCTTTTTTTGACTTTATGAAACAGTTTCGTATGCAATCAATGATGTCAGAGCTGACATCAATGTCTATTAAATACATATTATAAGTCAATTCAATGTAATAACAATGTGTTTACTGTCACAGTAGTATCATCTACCTACCTCTTGAAGCAACTTTTTATATCAGGACCCATGTATTTGTACAGTCGCAAACAAAGACAGGCTCTAAAAAGAAGTCTATAAAACCTTTTTGGCCTTCCAAAAAGATGGCTATGAACCCGCTCAAACAGCGTGTTTACAATTGAAAACTAGGTGGTCGTTTCAAAGATTTTTGAAATTTTCACCCCGATACTTGGGGAAGATGAACCCATTTTGATGATCATATTTTTTAGATGGGTTGGTTCAGCCACCAACCAGAAAATGTTTGGAAGATGAACATTTGCTATTAGCAAAAGCTCTGAACATCTACAAGGTGGAGCCCCAAAAACTCAGTTATGTAAAAAGTGGAGTTATGGGACCCCTATAAGACAGGTGAAATAACCCTCAGTTACCCATTTATAGTGGCCCACCTTGTATGCAATTTCCTGCAAAGGTGCGATTCTCGGCCCTTTTCCTCAGGGTTTTAGACTCAACAAACTATAGTTTCAGGGAGTGAACAAAAAAACATCCACCCAGACCCTAAGAATCTGGGAGAAACCTCAAAACTAGGTGGTGGTTTCACAGATTTTTGGAATTTTCACCCTGATTTTTTGGTGGAAATGATCCAATTTGACGCTTATATTTTCAAAGCGGTTGGTTGAAACCACCAACAAGAAAACTGCGTCAATATATTTGATTCTTAGGGCATCAAGAGAGATGTTTGTTCATCCGAATTTGATTACGCAACTCATTACCCCCGTTTCCTCAACACCCTTCTGTTTTCCCACCTTCCGGCGGGTTGGGTGGGCCCCAAAAAAACCAGTTACAGGTGCAATTCAGTTATAACCCCTGTAAATAGATTGAGTTATAACCCCGAGTGAAACCCCGTTTAAATTAACCCCAGTGACGTAACCTCCCCGTTTTTTTCAAAAAAAAACGTTTCCCCAACACCATCACCAACAAACCCAACCGCCACCGTCGGGTATAGGACGGTCGATCCCCTTCCTCGATGTCGAAGAAACAGAAGCGACTTGGAGCTCCTGAAGATATTTTTGACATACCTGGAAACAAGGCACTACCATTGCACCATGTGAGCAATGAAAAAGGGCCCCTGGTTGCTTTGGGATATATAGGGGATTCTATCACCCAGCTAGGGATGTCCCGGACAGCTTGGAACTGATCGGGATCAATGATCAATGGTGATCGTGATGTTAGGATCAGTGGGTTTCTTTATTTCACCTACTAAATGGTTAGTATATTGGGTTGTTATAACCCACTTGTCAAAGAAGTCAATTTGAGCAATGAAAAAGGGCCCCGTTTTGTTGTTTAGCGTTTATACGGGATTGTACCACCCAGCTAAAGTTATGTATGGATTATAGTAACAATCCGGGAATTGATTTTTAATCTTCTTCTTGGTAGTCAAATGAGCCATGAAAACAATCCTGTCACTTTCATGAAATACTGGTTGGTTAATGACGGGATCCTTATAATGGCTTGTTGCTCATGTGGGCAGCACAGGGGTTGCACACCACTCCCGTTTTGGTTTCGATGGTTGGGTGGTCAACGTGGCAGTGTTGATGTGTATAAATGATTGATACATATGAGTCATATGAGCATTGGAGCAAGAACCGTTTTGAGCACTGAAAAACGGGCCCCTGGTTGTTTGTTGGGTATATGTCGGGGATGAAATACCCTTTGCTATGTGTAGGGATTATAAAATACACCCTGGAAGATTAACATGGAACCTAAAAATCACCCAATTGAAAAGGAAAATCATCTTCCAAACCATCCTTTTTAGTTTCTATGTTAATCTTTGGGGGTGTAAACCATTATATAAATAAGAATCCCTATTGCCCTAGGCTTCCAAACTCCAAACGTGAGGAGGTATTTGAACAAAAAAGATCCGACCCAAAAGACCTAACCTGAGCAGGTATTTGGAAGACTAGGGTTAAAAGACCAGTATTTCATGGAAAGTAAGGCCGGGTTTTCTTTCCTGGCTCCTGGGGTAGCCAGTACATGATTCGGATTCGTTTTGGGGGAGTTTTGGGTTGATTGGTTGGGGGGTGATTTTGATCAGGGTTGTTGGTGAGGTTGTTTGGTAGGAGGCGGAGGGATTTATTTTGTTTAGTTTGTTACTTTATTTTATGTTGTGACTTAGGGTTGGTTGTTTGTTTGTTTGTTTGTTTGTTTGTTTGTTTGTTTGTCTGCTTTTTTTTTTGCTTGTTTGCTTGTTTGTTTGCTTGTTTGTTTGTTTGTTTCTTTCTTTCTTTCTTTCTTTGTTTCTTTTTTTGTTTGATTGATTGATGGTTTGGGTTTGGTTTTGTTTGTTTGATAAGTTAGTTTATTTGGTTGTTTGTTTGTTTCTTTTGTGTGTTTGCTTGATCTTTGTAATTTGATGTTGTCGGGTTTTATTCCCTTGGGTTCCATGGCATGGCAGATCTTGTTGATGAGCAATGATCGGAATGCAGAATGTGTTCACAGAAGATGTTGGTGACGCAAAATAAATTGTTCAAAAGAAAATACCAGAAAACAAACAAAAGTCCAACAGACATGAAATCGTTTGAAATCCATAAGCCAGCTTCTTCCAAGTGACCTTTTGATAGCCCAAATTGGAGGTCACCAAGAACCTCTGAAAACGTCACTTAAAAAAAAACAAAAAAGGTCACTTGGAAGAACCTGGAATGTCATGAGTATCAACGAACTTCCATATCTATCTGGTGGTTTCAAATATGTTTGGAATTTTCACCCCTGTGTTGGGGAAGATGAACCCATTTTGACGATCATATTTTTCAAATGGGTTGCAACCACCAACCAGTTTTTTTTTCGAAAACACATACATTCCGGGCCAGGAATGTGCCGATTGTGATGCTGCTGGGCCTACATGGGCATCGTGGACCCTTGGTTTGAGTGACCGTTTGTTTTAAAAACCCTTGGGATATGGCTGCGATGGTGACCTTTTTTAATTCGCGGTACACCTCTGAAAACTAACATGTCCCCTAAAAAGGGACTAGTTCAATAGGAAATACATCTTCCAACCATTGATTTTCAGGGGACATGTTAGTTTTCCGGGGAGTATCTAAGTGACCCTTTCAAATGGTGAAGGGGTTGTTAAGTGACCTCCAACGATCGGGGATGAAGTTTGCTCACGAATTGAATCACCTGTCAGATACTTAGATAATGATAACAGGCTTATACTATGCCCAGTCAACCTACCCCCGTTACCGTACCCCCCCATTGATTTTTGTAAGGCCTTATGATCAGGGCTTATGAAAACCCAATGGTTTCCCTTAATACGGACGGATATTAAACCCGGCTATTTCTGAGGGGGGTATGTTCGGGGAGGGGGGATAGGTTCACTAGCAATGATTTATTACATTCCATGTGGGTACGCTATAGCGATCGCAGCACACCTAACTTTCAATTTGGTTTAATACTGCAATTTGGATTTGTGAATATTGACGCTTCACCCAGCACTATTTTTTTGGTGGTTGGTGGATGGGAAAATTTTGAGGGGCGTATTTTATTGTCATCCTTTTGAATACTCATATTGAAGGTTATATAAGAGAGTAGTAAAAGTTTAGGAGCAAGATGGGCTCCTACTAGTTATAAACGGAGTTGTAACCCCCATAATTGAGTGGCCACTTATAATTGGCTAACCCCTATAAGTGGATATATGGGCCCCTACTTATAACTGGTTTTTGGGGGCCCACTTTGTGCTTCAATTGATAGGTACAAGGCGGGCCCCCCAACAGTTATAAATGGAGTTATAACCCCTATAAGTAGGGTTATAACCGCAGTTGCAAAATTTATGTGGCAATGTATAAGGGTTATAACTGGCAGGGGCCCACCTTGTAGTTTCTATCCTTTCGGTGCTTGAAATCATGGTCGCATTTCCGACGCTTCAACCTTCCCATGTAGGATATCGAATAGATTTTTTGTTCACCCGGTGGAAATGGTGGAAGTTTTTGCTCAACGGCTTATGCGACCCGGTGTTAGCGGTGGAAAAGACTCGTACTTGGATGTCCCAGGAAGTTAGTATATAAATAGTTAATTCAAGTTGATTTCACCCATTTACCGGACTTGCAACCTACTTATTACCGTGGTTAAAATCTACTTAGTAAATACCACGGACATCCCAGTACGGTTCTTTCATGTGCAGACAAGCAATTTAAAAAGATCTGTGGGATTTCTAAGGGTCACACTGCTGCCAGTGCCACCTAAAACCCCAAGAAATGGCCGAAAATGAAGGGGTCATGAAGCCTATCATCGTCCCTTAACAATCCCCTTTTTCCCGGCGGATGAAAGGTAATGAAAGGTATACCCTCTTCAAAAAAAAAAGGGTGGCCTTAACATGGCCCCAATATGGTAATGGTTGGTCATGTTTCCAAGCAGTAAGATGAAGAATGCTTCCAAGCATATGTTTTTTTTGCTCACTGACGAACCCAGTGTGCACATTCGCAACAAAGGCGGCTATACCCGAGGTGCCCCGGTTGGCCATGCAAGAAGGATTCCACAGGCGGGTGGTGTACCACCGAAAGTGGTGGAGCATTTGTGCTGTGCGGTATAGGAGACGGCGAGGCCTGACTCTTGTGTCTGAGGAGGGGCCAGATGTCAAACTTGCTGCAGCTTTTCTGGGCGCAGTTGGAGCAAGGACAAGGTTTGAGAAAGACTTTGGTCATCGATATGACAATGGCTACAACCAAGCAATAGCTAATGCTGGATATTCACCTATACTTGCCAAAGGTACGTTTCTATCTCGTGTTGGAAGAGCACCATTGGGTTCAGCAAAAAATGCTTCTTCAAAAGCAGAGATGTTTGACCAACTTTGTCAACTGGCACACCATGATGACACACTTCTGAAGGATAGACGGTCAGACTTGCTCTTTGACCAAAAACTTGGTTTCTTCCATACAGACGGAAGTTCGCATGGGGTGGGTGAAGAAAACCTGGCGCTTGCTAGGCTTTCAGCGACTGCCAGCTGCATGCAAAGGGAGATAGTGGGGAGGATGTTTTTGTCTAGAAAAATGGTGATGTGATGTGTTTTGAAATTCAGAAAATTGATCTGACTCAATTGATGCATTTAATTTTTGGGGGGTTACCAAAAAGTATAGTTTGATGTAAATCTCGGCCAAAAAAAACTGTGGGTTGGTTTAGTGAAGTGGGGGTTGGACAAATATATGCAACTGTAGTTTTAAAATGCTTTTCTCAAAGATACAAGTCGGCCATTATTTTGTGTTCATTAGAACGCCCATCCTTAAACGCTTATATGCAGCCATGTTGGGGCAGTTTCGGCAACGGCCACTTGTTGTGTCTTCAAACATACCTCTATGGTTTGTTTTTATTTGGAGGATCATCCCAGTTAGTGCATGGCTAATAACCATCTTTAGCAAGTCCCCTATGAGGTTGTGGGACCTTTTCCTAATGGCCCTCTTATGGCTTATACATGGGGATCACTAAGTATACTTACTAACTGGGATGATTTTCCAAGTAGTCATCTGATTGTGGTCATCCCAGGAACTTGGGCATTCTCATTTGCGAGAAATGCACCTCGGTGGCGGTGATAGACGCTTGGGGTGTTCGGTGAATGGTCAACGACTGGAAGACCTTCAGACGTGTCGGTGTTTTTTTTTGTGAGACGTGGAAACGTTGTTGAAAGACGTTGGTATTTTTTGACGGATCCAATTCAACAATGGAAGACATTTGGCCAATGCTGATTCTTCAACATTTTTTCACACGTAATATTTGTACCTGCATCCCCCAAGGGTCAGAAATTTAAGCCCCTCAAGCATCAAAAACAGACCTAGGGGCTGAAATTTGACGCCGTTAGAGAGCTTTGAAGTGTAACGAATCACAAAAACAAAGCCAATCATAGAGTTTAGCCCAGTCATAGGTTCAGAGCTATCATATGCATAGTTTCTGGTTCATGAGTTTTATGATCCACAGTTCACTTTTTTTCAATTCACAGCCTTTTGCTGTTCTCTTCATTTCCTATAAACCTGAACTGCTACATGCAGGTTGATGGCTTTTATCTGGTCTGAATTGATATGATATGATCAAAAATGATTTGGTTTGTTATGAGTTGATTCGACTTGATTTGTTTCTGTATGGCATGATTTGACATGATTCGACTGTTATTTTTTAGATGCTTCTCAAGATAGCCATAGCTGTTCCAAAAGCAGGAGGATGAATCGGATGAATAAGCACCTTTAATCTAAAACTGCTGTTTTCTCATGTTCACTTAATGATCCCATAGAAAACAATGCCATGATAGTTGGAAGAGCTAGTGCTGGTATTTCAAACAGAAACTTCTTCCGAGCTGCTAGCTGCAATTTGTGACAGTGAGCAGTTTGGTGCCAATTCGGCAATGGTTGCAAGAAAATCACGAGACCACAAAGGACCTTCAATGAGTCCTTCAAAAGCGACAAAGAGAAAAAGAGGTACATGCAGGAGAGTTGCAACCGACGCTCCAGCAGAGTTGCGCACAAACGGACGTCTCGGGTTAAATCCACCAAAGTCGGGAGGCAGCTAATGAACGCTATATGCTAAGGCTTCCCAGACTACCAGTATGGCAAGACGAACACACAGGACATTTTGGTGTGAAAAAGATTTTTTATAAGGACAGCCCTTGCGCCAGGTTCTTGACGCAACCAAATTTTGGTTGTGAGCCATCATATCATATCTGAAATCACTAGTAGTAGCTGAAAAGAGAGAGGTATGACTAATTATGGTGGTTTTCCAAAAGAAAATTGGAATCTTGTACCCCGATCCTTTGAGAAGATTCCATGCAATAAAACGCTAATATTTCATCACCGGGTACGAGAAAAACCGGACAAAACACCACTAACTACAAGGACCAGTTATAGGCTATAGGTGGAGTTATAACCCTTATAAATGGCCGAAAATCAATGGGTAACTGGGGTTTTAGCCCTACTACTAGAGGTTATAACTCCACTTATCAGTGGTAGTGGCCCACCTTGTATACTTCAACATCAGAAGGCGAGATTTTGTTGAAAATTCCTCCCAAAAAAGGGGGGTTATAAGTGGAACAAAATGCCAAAAGCCAAACCCTTGTTCCAAGAAGCTGGGCTATTTATCTACATTTTTCATTTACCATCAAAAAAGTGAATTTCAAATGGTAGCAAATTTATTCCACTCCCCGCTGCGAGTGACTTAGTGGAGTTGATAGATGGAGTTGACCTTCGAAACGGTGTTATTGTTCAGGGGTCATTAAATTGGACCCATTTTTTGGGGGGATCTAACAATACCTAGGTGGTGGTTTCAAATATTTTTATTTTCACCCCTACCTGGACAAATGATCCAATTTGACTAATACTAATATTTTTTCAAATGGGTTGAAACCACCAACTAGTAATAGGTGATTCAATTCGTGACCTTTTCATCCCCGATCGTCGGAGGTCACTTCACCATTTGAAAGGGTCACTTTTCACAATCACAAAAGGGTCTCATATTATATTTTCAGAGATTAAAACAAAACCTGCATTTTTTCCATCATTTTTGTGGGGCCCGTTGTGTTTCACGATTTGCTCCACCGGTGAACAAGAAATCTCCGTGCCATTGAGGTTGTGGGATGCATCGTGGCTTGGGCACGCACATTTCGAAGGTGGGGATGGGGGGGTAGCGATGAGCTGGGCTGGTGCGTATGGTGATCTACTTTTGGACCCAGTCAGCACGATTAGAACCCTAAATCTTCTCAGTTGCATGTTTTAAGTATCTAAATATATATAAACATTATATAAACCATCCCCAGACACTCAACGTATGGTATATATTTACCTACATTTGCCATACAAATTGACCAAATGTAGATAATTATAGTACCATACAGGACCATACATTCAGATCTGGGATCTGGATAGTGCTTGGCGATCCATTTTCTCGAGCCTAAATGGTCCGAGCAAAGGGTCGCAAGTGGTTTTTGGGTTTGAGCACGATCGCCAGGGGTTTGTATGGATTATATATAAACCCTACTTATAGGGGTTATAACTCCGTCCATTTAGAACTGGTAGGGCGGCCCACCTTGTAAATAAAGTAAGCTCTTTTTTTTAAAGTGAATTGATAAGGGCAGGGTAATTAGGTAGTATTGGGAGGTAATAGTAAATCACCAACTGGGAAGTCTGGGAAACAACGAACAAAAACACCAAATCTAATCTCATGATACTGGTATCAGATGATTTGGTATCATTCAATGGGCCCCATGTTGGTGGGATCAAAGAATGCAACAATTCATGGTAAATGTCATTGTGAGGGATATGTCTTGAACAATCCTGCATCAAGTTTGAGTTGGTATCATGTTTCACGACACCGCTGTTTCACCGGTTGGCTGAAGAAAAAGCAGTTTTTCATAGGGGTGATTTTCATAATCCTTAGGTATCTCCAGGACAGAAAGTATAACCGCCTAGTGTAGTCAGAACTCTGCGTGTTTTTTTACTGCTCAAATGAGGCGCTTCAACTTCAAAATCACCACCCTTCGTTAAAGGCAAACATCATTTTCCAGACCCCACCAAATGGTTCCATGAAGGGGCCCACCCAATGCCGCGTTTCCTCCTGACAAATAGCCGGCCTTACAAAGCCTTATGAAGCTCACAATGATCCCTTGGCTAATTGCTTTCGGTTTGGGTTCCCTTTGCTAGTTGGTTTTCAGAAGTCATTTAGGACACAGTTTTTTTTACCAGTTAAACCGTGCTGACCGCTTTGTCTTCCTGAAGATCCTGCTTTAGGAGCTTTTAAAGGCTAGAAATGTGGTCTTAAGCGATGATGCCTGATTCGAAGATGGAGCATCAAATGTGAGCTATGATGATGATGATGATGATGATGATGATGATGATGATGATGATGAAGATGATGATGATGATGATGATGATGATGATGATGATGATGATGATGATGTTGATGATGATGATGATGATG